>FIZR01001436.1:0-17260 GCA_900060175.1 Ferrisia virgata
TAAACCTTTACAGACGAAGTGACCATCACACGGCTCCGAATTGAACATACCAAACTCACACACAACCATCTATTTCAAAAATTCTCCAAACCTACGTGTCAATTCTGCTATGCCGAACCCATCTCCATACATCACCTCCTCTTCGAATGCTCGAACCACAATCAAACTCGTAGCCAGCTTAAAATCCAAACAAACAATCCAAACATACCCGATGATGAAGACGAAATTAACAAATTCCTTTCCTTCATCTCTAAAATTAAACTAAACAATCAAATCTAGCAATCGACACTGGGCGTAACAATTCTGGCAATTATACACGACCAGTATAATAAAAAAATAAAAAAAATAAAAAAAATATGAACAAAAAAAAGAATCGCTTATCGATGCTTTTTCAGCTTGATTTTCGTGACATATTACAATTATGAGAATTGAAAAAAAACATTGCGGGTAGGAAGGGTTCAGTGGAACTAAAAAGTCAAGACCCCCAAAAGGCACACATAGAGCATCTACTAAATATATATACCTAATTTCAACTTCCTAGCCTAATTCGGAGAGCAGTTATACGAGAAACTAACTACAATAAGATGTAACGACCAAAAACCACATATTTGGACCTGTAAAGCAGTGTAATAAAGCGGAAAGGACGAGACCGCCCCCCCCAAAGGCACATCCAAGGCCCCAACATAATATACACACCCAATTTCAACTTCCTAGCTTAATTTGGAGGGGAATTATTTGAGGAACAAACAAAAAATAGGGAAAAAAGACAAAGTTATGGGAGGAACAAACTAAAAAACATAAGAAAAAAACCACCAAAAACCCACCTTTTTGAGGCTGGGAGAGGGTGTAGTGGGGCAGAAAAGTCGAGACCATCTAAAAGGCACATCCAGGGCCCTCATTGAATGTACACATCAAATTTCAAGTTCTTAGTTCAATTTTGAGGGGAGTTATGTAAGGGACAAACTCAAAAAACTCCAAAAATGAGAAAAAGCGATCAAAAAACTACTGTTTTGGTGATTTTAAGAGGTATAATGGAGTTGAAAGATTGAACCCCCCAAAAGGCACACCTAGGATCCCTACTGAATGTACCAAAATTCAACTTCCTAGCTCAATTTGGTGGAAATATAGGGGAGGAACAGCCCTTTTTCAGAGTGAAAATAGAGGAAAACCTCCATATCTCCCCTCCTAATTGACTTGGGAAGTTAATTTTTGGATAAGCTATACAACTTTGGATTCTCTATCGATTGACTGAAAAAGGAACAAGTTTTGTGTTTTTGGCCCCTCACCACCTCCTCCTCCTCCAAAATGGGGCAAAACTGAATTTTGATCCAAGTTCATCCCTACTTATATATATCTAATCTACCGCCAAATTGAGCTGATGGTCCATCGAAAACATTTTTTAACCTATATAATAAGTGACATTCTATCAAGAATAGGTTAGGTTCAATGCGGTTAAAAAGTTAAAAAGCCCAAAAGGTACATCTAGGGCCCTTACTAACTGTACATATCCAATCTCAACTTCCTAGACCAATTTGGAGAGCAGTTATGCGAGGAACCAGCATTACAAATTTAAAAAAACGACCAAAAAATTCAGGATTGAGGGAGGGGAGGGGGAGGGGGGATGCGCGATGCGGCTGAAAAGTGGGGACTCCCAAAAGGCACAACTATGGCTTCTACTGAATGTATATAACAAATTTCAAGTTGCTAACACAATTTAGAGGGGAGTTATGCATGGAACAAACACAAAAAATAAGAAAAAACGACCAAAAAACCACATATTTGAGGCTGTGAGAAAGTGGAATGAGGCTGAAAAAGGGCTGAAAAGTGTCAACTCCCAAAAGGTACGCTTAGTGTCCTTACTGAATGTACATAACAAATTTCAACTTCCTAGCTCATTTTGGTGGGGTGATAGGGAAGAAATAACCCCTTTATCAAGGTCAAAAAGGGGGCAATACCTTCATATACCCCCATTTAGTTGACCTAGGAGATTTATTTTTGGATATGCTGTACAACTTTGGATTCTCTATCGATTGATTGAAAAAGGAACAATTTTTGTTTTTTTGGCCCCTCAACACCTCCTCGCCCAAAATGGGGTAAGATTGAATTTTGACCCAAGTTCATCCCAACTCATATATAACTATCGAATAGGAGCGATTTTGGTCAGTATCGAGCAGAGTAAATGATTTTAACGTTTGGGAAAAAATAAATAAATAAAAATAAATATCTGACGTCTTCTAGGGCTCCAAAACGGATTTCGTTGGTATTAACCCCCCCCCCGACCATCCGCCGTTGGTAGATAGATTCTAATAGCCAGGTTTTCATTGATAATAAGCTATACAAAACCAAGCTAAAAAAGGTAATCACCAAAAAAGTACAATTCGAATTTTAAAAATCCAAAAATTAAAAATCACAAGAAAAATTTCAAAGGTGGTGGCGCTGGCGGGTAATATGGGATATTAGCAAAAATTACACTCCTTCGCAGCACTAGTCGTAGATATCTTACATTATTAAGTCTAGGAATTAAGTACCTTCAACAAGAATCGATTTTAAATACCTATAGACCTAAGTAGAATTCTTTTTTTTTTCTTCTTTTCTTTTACGAGAATTAACTGTTTTTTCTTTTTCTTTCACTTTACAAAGGTTGCGGCATGTACAAAAAGTCTGAAAGCTTGATGGGAAAGAACTAATTGCCGCCGGTGTGTTATAAATAATTCGGAATTAATTTAACTGCTGGTAATCTTCTCTGGTCAACAATTACAGACTATTATTGTTATTATCATCATTTTACACGCGGTTACGCTGATGCCTTTTTTTTTTTTTTTTTTTTTTTTTTTTTTTTTTTTTTCGTAAGTCTACTTACTTACTTACAGAGCTATAATACGTATACGTATGGCTCCGAAGCCTCTTCTAATTAAGTTTGTTTATATTATCTCTCATTTATAGGCAAACCATTAATTATATTCGTATAATTAAAACTTTTAATTTTATATATTGAGAGAGCGTGTGTACAGGGTTTAGGCACAGGCAGGTAAGGTATACAATCCAGATCCACCTTAATACCACACGTAGGTTTAGATATAGACACATACCAAATACAACAGATACTGTTTACCTGTACCTAATAGGCCTACGTGTAGGTATAAAAGCTAATTATTATGCATATTACTACAGTCTGAGATATGTACAAGTAGGTATCTAAATTTTGCGTGATGTTTGGTAAAATTTTCCGTACGCAATATGCAAATACATATGCATTAAAATACCTATAGACCTTAATATATGGTACACGGTGGATTGGACCATGCGTGATGCATGCCTTTAAATACGTCCCTATAATGTATGTAAGTAAAGTACATAGTACATGTTAATTATATGTAAACTTTTTAAAATGCGAACTGTTGGCGTGTTTTAGTTACGTAAGTAAATCCGCAAACATGTATCCAAATCCAAATCCACCATCATTTACGAAAATATTCAAATTATTTTTTTTTTTCGACCCATACTCCGCACTCCTTCCTTACCCATTCACTTTAGTTCATCACACCAACTGACTACGACTGCTACTAATAATATGGTGAACTATACATACTTTACGCAGATACCTTTCGGTATAATTATTAATTTTCCAACATGCGCAGCCAGCTTATATAGATAACGTATTGTTTACTCGGTAGCGAGTATCAAGTTTACAAATATTGAAGGTGAGTGATTTGGTCGAGTTGCATGACAAGTATCTCGAGGTCGGTTGTGCACACTGCGGCGAATACCCTTTGATGTGGTAATAGTTCACGTTTTGCGTTTTTTTTCTTCTCCTCCTCCTCCTCCTCCTCATCCTCCTGCCGTACATTCTGACTCAATCTGTTTCTCTTTCTCTCTCTGCTACACCGTACGCGAATAATCATTGAAGCTGAAATGGTAGCTTAGAACGAAACAGAGAGGAGCGAGCGGAAAATAGATCTTATACTGCTTTAAGGTATCTGCAAAATTTTTGCCAGTTTGTGCGAAAAATTCGGCGTATGAGTGGAATTTCGGCGTGCACAGTTACCCACACACCTTATTCGTACGTATGTATACGTATTTCGCTACAGCAATCGGTTGAAATGTGCGATTTCTTGTTCTCGCTTCCTCCATCATTATGAGCATATCATATTGAGCACAATTTTATAAAAAAGAGTAAGTGAACTTTAAAAGATGATTATTCGATTTACGCGTATTTCATGCAGGATTATAGACAGGAGTATTTATCTAGATACCAGGAGTGATTTTATGGAGGTTTCAATACCGAACAAAATTTCTTTAATAATTTTTATATCAGTTTAGGTTCGATACACGATGGATAATTGATTTTATCAGAGTCGCGAAGCGAGGATGGTTTCAATTTAAAATTCTAAAAAGTTCAAAATCATCGGCAATGAGACGAGGGGAAGTGAAAATTTCGAAAAATGTACGTTCCTGGGATCATGGATGAAAATCTAGTTTTAGAATAATTAAGATCAAAAAAATAAAACTAATCACGAAAAAATGTTGAAAAATAGATAAAATTAAAAATGCTGAAAAACGGATGAAAATCGACCTTAATCATGAAAAGTATCGTTAAAAACTGTCGAAAAACTGGTAAAAATATGATAAAATTGGGCAAAAAGTGTAAAAAATCAATCAAAAATTATGAAAAAAATGGTAAAAAAAAATCTTGAAAATTGGATAAAAAGTGCAAATAATCCACCACAAATAAAATCGTACAAAAATTAGGTAAAAATTTGAAAAAATCCTTAGAACAATTTTTTGTACATTTGATCCATTTTAATCAATTTTTTACCTAATTTTAAATGGTTTTCAACAATTTTTTTTCATAATTAAGGCAATTTTCAATATATTTTCATGATTTTTGATCCTTTTCAAAATTTTTCATAATTGTTTATTAATTTTTTGCATATTTTACTCATTTTAATAAATTTTTTACCCAACTTTTAAATAATTTTCAACGATTTTTTTTCCTTTTTTTTTTTATTTAATACTTGTCGCTAGGAAAATTTTCTTCAATATGTTTAACCAAATTGGGCCATTTTCTTTTACTGTTCGAAACGATTTTTTCACACTGACACTCAAATGTGATCATTTTTTCTGACTTCAGAATTTCATAACTGTATAAGTTTACTTTCATGAATAGTGGACCATGAATAATCAATTTAGGGTGACGAACATCATTAATTTTCGTTAAAATTTCAATATAACATCATAAGTTCAACCCGAATAAAGGTCAAGTAGTTTTTTTCGACATCTCGATTTGAAATCTTAAAATTAATTCAGGGTCAAGCTCAACTGTTGACGACATTTCAACCCAAAATCATAAAATCAATCCGAGGTCAAGGTCAACTTTCTTTAATTTTCCTCAATGTTTCAACTTAAAATCATGAAATCAATCCAGAGTCAAGGTTAACTGTTCATTGGTCAACTTTCAACATTTTTTATTTTTCCCCAACATTTCAACTTAAAATCATAAAATCAACCGGGTTCAAGGTCACCTGTTAACGGGTCAACTTTCTTCAATTTTCCTTGAAATTTCAACTTCAAATCTCAAGATCAATCAAGATTCAAGGTCAGCTGTTGACGGATCAACGGATGACGACATTTCGACTCAAAATCATAAAATCGATTCAAGGTCAAGGTCCACTGTTCTGACGAGTCAACTCCAAACATCTCTAATTTTCCTCAACATTTAAATTTAAAATCATAAAATCAACCCTGCATAAAGTAAGTCCACTGATGTCGCATCTCTAATTTTTCTCAACATTTCAACTTAAAATCATAAAAATCAATCCTTCGTACAAATAAGTCCACTGATGTCAGTCCGATGATGACATAATACTGCTGATGATCCACTAATAACATCTCTAATTTTCCTGAACATTTCGACTTGAAATCGTAAAATCAATCCTTCAGAAAATAAGTCCACTTAAAAAAATCTGTCCACTGATGTTAGTCCCATGATGACGTCTCACTGTTGATGGTCCACTAATGTCATTTAATGATGACGGTCAACTGTTGACGATTTCCACAGAATGCGCTATTAAACATCTATCAATGCTAAAAAATGTTAAATAAAAAGGGTCAAAATTTGACTAAAAACCATGAGAAACTGTTGAAAAATAGGTTAAAATTGACCTAAATTAATTAAAAAATGGTTGTGATTTATTGAAAATTGGTTAAATAGAGTAAATTGTGCAAAACATTGATCAAAAATTAAGAAACGTATTGAAAAATAGGTGAAAATTGACCTGAATTACTCAAATAATCCTGGAGAATAGTCAAAGATATTGTTATTTGACAAAAATCAGTACAAAGCGTAGTGAAAATTGACTGAAAATCACGTAAAACATTGTACAATGGCTGAAAATTGACTAAAATTATGAAACACATCGTTAAAAAGTATTTAAAACGTTCGAAAAATTTGAGTAAAAAATGCAAAAAATCGATCAAAACATACGAAATAAAGTTGAAAATTAGGAGAAAATAGTCCAAAATTATTAGAAAAGTCCTCGATAATCATTGAAAATTGGGTAAAAAAACGTTAAAAATTAATCAAAAATTATAAAAAATGTTAAAAATCATAACAAGCTGAGTGAAAAATTTGAAAAAAATGGGAAAGAGTCAAACTTTGATTTTAAAAAAATGAAAAACTGTAGAAAAATAAGTGAAAATTGACCTAAATCACTCAATAAATTGTCGAAGATCATTAAAAATAAGGTAAAAATTTGACAAAAATCAGTAAAAAGGCAGTTAATGGATCGAAAATCACGAAAAAACATAGTAAAATAATTGAAAATCAACGCAAGATATGAAAAAAAAAAAAATGTTAAAAACCATCAAAAATTTGGGTAAAAATTTGGTGGAAACAATTGATCAAAAATCATAAGACATTGTAAAATGGATGAAAATTAACCAAAATTATGAAAAAAAATCGTTGGAAATTATTTAAAAATTGGGTAAAAAAATGATTAAAATAAGTAAAATGTACAAAAAATTAATAAACAGTTATGAAGAATGTTGAAAAGGATCAAACATCATGAAAAGATATTGAAAACTGCCTAAAAAAAAAAAAAAAAAAAACGTTGAAAATCATTTAAAATTGGGTAAAAAGTTCAAAAAAATTGGCAAAAAATTATGAAAAACGTTGAAAAAGCTCGGTAAATAAGGTCGTAAATTGATACAAAATTATGAAACAGTATTAAAAATCGATGAAAATTATCGAAAATTTGATAAAAATGGTTCAAAAATCACCTAAAGTATGAAGATAATCTGTGAAAATTCTTCAGAAATTAGGTAAAAATTTAATAAACATGGGTAAAAAGCGTAAAAAATTGATCAAAAATCAAGAGAAAATGTTAAAAAATAGGTGGAAATTGACCTGAATTACGAAAAAAAAAGAGTTACAAATTTTTGGAAACTTTAAACTGACTGACAATATGAAAAAGATCGTTAAAAATTGTCGAAAATTAAGTACGAAAAATTTCCTAAAATCGGGTAAAAGATTCATGAAGGAGATTTATTAAAAATCACAAGAAATTGTAGAAAATGTAACTAAAAGTAAATAAATGGTAGAAAAAATTGATCACAAACCAAGAAAAAAATGTTGAAAAATGAATAAAATTTGACCTAAATTATGAGAAAAATGGTTTAAAATCATCGGAAAAATTGTTAAAAAAATTAACACAAATTAATGAAAATTGATGAAAATGTTGAAAAATAGGTGAAAATTGAATACGTAACATAAAAATTCATAGATAAGAGCAAAATTACATTTTAAAGCTAAATTTTCTTTTTTCAACAAAAAACTTGCATTTTTAAATAAAATAGATTACCTATCTAAAACTGTTCTTTTTAAAATTACTCGTTAAATTTGGCATAAAATCATCGTAATCGAAAACACCGAAAAAAGTGTTTCATAAAAACGTGACGATTTTCACAAAATAGCCCACAGCAGCCTTATTCATGCCAAAATCAAAAAATGGGCATATGCGTATACGTTGCAAATAAAAAATCAATTACGAGATAAAATTCAAGGATTATTGAGTCGATTAAGTAACTCCTCAAAAATTATACATAACAAGCTGAGTCTGAAACAACATACAGAGTTAAACATGCAGCACTCTTAGTAGGATTCATTCATTAATACGTGTGTATTGTACACCTACATTTGACGGCAGGAAATTACCTACACATTCATCACACTCATTTTTACTGACTACAAATGCGATTCATTTCTTCCTAGTAAAAGAAAAAAAAAAACTACTCAGGAATAAAAAGTAGCACTAACATATCTCCAAGAAGGATCGCATCATTTTAAGAACCATTTATACATAAGTCGGATGTGGGGATAAGTAAATCTCGAGCATGGTCGTTAAATCATCCAACATGCAAATTATATTCGTCTCAATAGATCCGACTAATTATAGGCGTCTCGACGTATCAACTCGTAGACGCATAATACGATGAGTACATTTCGCAGAAATGACTGGTATAATTTCAATATAGACTCTCACAGTCAGCCAACGCGTACGATACCGTCGAACTTGACCAATATACGATTACATACATAGGTAAAGAGGTAGCAAATACACACGTACGTCTACGTACATTGGCAAGTGTGTATTTTACGACGTCGTCGTCTTCGTAACAGAGGAAGAGAAAATAAAAAATAAAAAATCGCTTTCGAACAACACACTTTTAAAATAACATCTCTTCACAACTCAATAACTAAGAAATATTACCAAGAGGATAAACTAATCATCACAATACCCTTCGTGTTTACTACATGCAATAACACACCCTTTTACTCAATAAAGTACCGAAGACTTGTGCATACACGATACGTGTTTTAAAAAAAGAAAAAAAAAATGCAATATTTCGCATATCGGTCCGAGTGAAGAAGGAAAAAAAAACGAGGGTGGGTCGTTTTTTTTCCTTTCTGTCTCCCTCTCACTCTCTCTCTCTCTCTCTCTCTCTGGGAGAAAGAAAATCCTTACTCCCTCGGCTTGATGGTATTATGTAAAGAAATCTGTTAAACACTTGTTGAGGGTTGCATATTACCAAGAGTTGACGGTTGTTGTTGCATCTTTTACTATATATATGAAGGTCGTGCACCACCTGCTGCTACTGCCAGAGCTGCTGCATTTTTACGATAAACTTTGCCACCACCAATCCTTTCATTGTATGAGGCTAACCTTCGACCTTTCTCTTTCGAATTTTCAAATCACCCTTCTTTCTGAACAGATTTTTTTTTTTCAATCGCCATCTCCCGATGAAGAAGAAAAAAAAATATATATATTAACCTTACATTATTTTCTATTAATAGCGCGCGAATTGATAATTTCCTTTATACAAAAGCGAGAAGGTTTTTGAAATTTCTTCTCAATTAACTAACCAACCCATCGCCCATCGTGCAGGTTTTATGCCTGGCGAGGGTGTGTAACACGATCGAAACAAGTGAAGCAGAAATTAACATCGTTTAGCGCAATATAGGTATTTTTATAGTTACAAGGTCCAAGGTACTGTGCGGGTGGAAGGAGGTGTAGACTTCCTTAAGAAAACCATATAGGTAGGTATTCGTAGGTACTTTTCTTTGATATGTCATCGTGAGTTGGATTATATAAAACGCTAGAAAACATTGTTCCCATAGAATCTACCAATCTATCTAGCTATCTACCAAGTACCTAAGTATACATATTTTTTGGTCCATTAAAAATCTCACGGTTTTTTGAAAAGTTTTCAACTTCGTACAAAGATCAAGGTACGTATTTATTGTGCACTTCCTGTCGGACACCGAGTAAGGTTATACCTTTCGTAAAGAGCATATTCGTTTAAAAATTATAAGATTTATCACGAGATGCATTTATAGATGGCCCAGGTACTTTAATCATACGAAAGAGTGCTTTTAAATTCATCTACGAAGTACATAATTTAAATTCAAATATGGAGAAAAAAAATCAACGTTTGTTAAGCTTCTTCGATACTCGAGTTAAAAGAAAATTGAGAAATCAAATGGAATAACATTTGCTGAAAATTTTTTTTAACTGGATGCATAAAATTATCAATAGCGAGGGAAGGGCTGTATTGGGAATCTGGAATTCTCTTTACCCTCCTTGAGATCGTAAAAATTGAAAATTGTAACCGTGTCTGAAATAAAATCGCTAGAAAACATTTATTTATTCCTAAAAAATTTTCGGAAAATCTCTGTGAACATGAAAAATTTAAGTATTTTCGGATTTTAATGCTGAAATTTTAATAATTTTGAATCACTTCAGGGCAGCTAACTTGCTGATTTGGTGATTGGAGATAATTGAAATTATGACCATTGTGGTGGGACTTCGCGTTTTCAGCCTGGCTTTCTATGTCATGTTGTCAATGAAAACAGTCTGTCGACCAACGGCGGTTGAAGGGGAGGAGGATATCAACAAAATACGCTTTTGGGGTCTTAGAAGGCCATTAAGACAATTTTTAGCCATTTCAGATATTTATTTTTATTATTTTTTGTTTCCCTTCCAACATTAAAATCATTTACTCCGCTCGATACCGACCAAAATCGCTCTAATTCAGTCATTCGGCTCAGTATGGTGGTGGATTAAATATATATGAGTGGGGATGACCTTGGGTTAAAATTCAATTTTTCCCCATTTTAGAATAGGGGGCGCGAAGGGGCCAAAAATGCAAAAATTGCCCTTTTTTAAGCTAATTGATAGAAAAACAAAAGTTGTACAACTTATTCAAAAATCAACCTCTTAAGTCAATTAGGAGGGGAAGTATGGGGATTTTTCCCCTTTTTGACCCTGAAAAAGGGATGTCCCTCCTCTATCGCCCCACCAAATTGAGCTAGGAAGTTGAAATTTGGTATGTACATTTAGTTGAGACCCTGTATGTGGCTTTTGGGGGTTCCGACTTTTTAGCAATATTGCAAACCTTACAACCCGAAAAAAGTGGTTTTTTTAATCAGGTTATCTCATTTTTTGAGTTTGTTCCTTGCATAACTCCCCTACAAATTGGACTAGGACGTTGAAATTAGGTATGTACATTTAATGCGTTCCCTAGATGTGCCTTTTGGGGTCTCGAATGTTCAGTCCCTTTTCACCCCTTCATAGCCCCAAATATGTGGTTTATTGGTCGTTTTTTCTAATTTAAAAGGTCACTTCGCGATGGAAAGTCGATCAAAAAACTACATTTCCAGGGCTGTAAAGAGGTACAATGGTACTGAAAAGTGGTAACTCCCAAAAAGGCACATTTAGGGTCTCTACTTAATATACATGTCAAATTTCAACCTCCTACCCTAATTTGAAGAGGAGACAGGAGTGGATAGCCTTTTTTCAACGTCAAAAGGGAGAAAATCCTTCATTTCTTCCCTTCTAATTGACGTATTAGGAGACTAATCTTTGGATATGTTACGCAAAGTTTGTTTTTTTATCCATTGATTTGAAAACGAACAATTTTTCGCAATTTCAGTCCCCCAACAGCCCCACTCCTAAATTTGTGATTGACTGAATTTTGACCCAAGGTCACGCAAAAATATTAATTTCGGGCCCAATCCAAGCCTAATGCCCAAATGTGACCGATTTGAATTGGTATCAAGCTAGGTAAATAATTTTAAATTTCTGAAAAACAAATTTTTTTTAATTAAAAAAAAAATTTTTCAAGTCAAAAAAATGAAAAAATATTAAAAAAAATAAAAAACATTTTAAAATATTAAAAAAATAAAAATAAAAGAATTAAAAAACAAAAAAACAAGAAAAAAAATACCCTACCTTTGCAGTAATTTAAAACAAAAAAGACAAACTGTAAGCATTACCACATCCACACGATCTCAGATTCCTTCACATAAATGCAAAAAACCATTCTTCTAATAAAAGAACTTAACACCCTCCAACATCAAATTCTAGTCGTAGCCCTTTACACACCCTGACATGACTGAAAATGGTCTCAAAGGTCTTATAGGATCGCAAAAATGGATTTTTTTGATACCCCTCCCACCTCCATCCACCATAAGTTGACAGTCCGTAATAACTTTTGATGTTGATGTTTGGTATTTAAGTATCTCAAAATTTTTATTTTTTATTTAAATAAAAGTAATTACTTCGTGTAATATTACATTTTTTCATACTAAATGGCAAATTTCCGGATAAATTCATTTCACATAAAAATTGTATTTTTTATCTATTATAACTTTCCTATGGGCTATTCAACCTACAAAGTCGAGGGAACTTTCATTCTCCAATGAGTCTTTTCATTTCAACATTAAATTATATTCAAATTTTGCAAGAAAATCGAACTACTTGTATCCCATCACTTAAAAAAAATATTGGACTCTTTCTTCGCGAAATTTTTAGACCCTTGAGACAACACACAGCATACAACATTTACGACTTACCTCAGCAGATATTCAAAGATGACAGCGATGATCCAGATGAATTGTTCAAAAGTGTTTTCCAACAAAATGTGTTTTCAATCACCTAAAATGTTTAAACGGATATTAGTAACATTGAATGAGAATACTTGGAATGATAGCTACTTCAATTGAAAATTTAGCTGATTGCTGAAATTTACATTCAGGTTTATTAACTTGAAAATTACTAAATTTACAATGCATATGTTCAGAATAAAAATTATTCTCACTAAAATTTAGAATTGTGGTGAAAAAATTAGCCCCTAAGCTCGGTATGAACTCGAGTTATTTCACTTTTTCTATTTTTCTCAATACATTTTAGATGGCTAAAAATACACCCCCGAGGTATTACACGTCCCCCGAGTGGCCCATATCGAGGGTAGTACGTGGTGAAAAAAATAGCTTTGTAGCGCGGTGTGAACTGAGTTAATTCAGTTTTCATTAATTCCCCCCTGTTATTTGTCAATATTGTGGTATTCCACCCTTTATAACTCCCCCCATGGATCTTAGGGACTGAAATTTTGGTTATGGGGGTAATTTTAAATGCTCTACACAGCTGTAAATTTTTTTTTCATTTGGCGTGTAATTACTTCGGGTACTTCCCTTATAAAGGAAAATAAAGCTAAGAGAAGCTACTTGATTTCAGTTTGGCTTTCACTTTTCGTGACAATTTTCCATAATAACATTAAATCTGCTACTAAACTTGGCAAAATTTCATACGTACAATTTTCATTTATCATCAGTTCTATAATCCAATTTTAAAGGTATCTTAGCTCGAATTCAATTTACAAGGTCGATAACCTGAAGGTTTCACTTTTAATCCCTACAAGCGCCATATTTAACTTGACAAAAAAATCCGATAATTTCGTCTAATTTGACAACCCACGTACTCGTACATCTTAAACGCAAGTTTGAAAAATTTATTCAAAAAAACGCACACATATTCGCTGAACAATACGATAGGTACATGTAACATGTACAAAAGTACACAGACCATTGAAATAAAAAATAAAAAAAAAATCCTCCGCATAAGTGTTAATGCACATATGTATTCGATACAATGGTTTTGTTCAATTTATAAGAATAAGAAAGAGGGTGAAGTCGGTCGAGGAAAAAAAATATATAAATGGTATATTTCGATTGTGAAATATGTTACTCGGATTACGGGTTTTAGAAAAAAATCACGCCGCGTCTCCGGCACCCCGCCCAATACCCTCCATCCACCATACACACAACAGTCAAGCTGAAACAAATGGGTACGTAAAAATCTCATTTTTAACGGAAAATCATTACACAGTTACACTTAAGGTATGGTACACCTAAAGACCTACTAACCATACTTGAGACAATACCCACAACACAGAACACGATTTAACTTTCTAAATGTCAATTTTGATTGGCTATATACCATAGACGGAGGAAAAAAAAATCGTACTTGAACTTGTACGCGAGTAGGGTTAATACGTATACATCCTTTAAGGGTGGTAATTTTCTTATTTTTGTTCGAATCGATAAATTTTATACAAGTAGGTACTAGGTAGGTAAGTTCCAATCGAACAGTAAAATTGGAAATTCATTTCGAATTATTTCCCAGCAAAGTAAAAGCTGCGACCGTATAGTTATACTATATTACTACCTCGTATAAGTATGTGTACTGTGTAGCGTTCTACCGTGTGTGTGTGTAGTAAAGTTGATAAAAAATGGCGCGAATATCGATTCGAAAAAATTTATACGAATTTGGTCGTGCCTTAAGCTCATATAGTAAAGTACTTACTATAAAAGAAGAAGAAGGCGAAATATACGATACCATCGGTAGCTTTATGAATCATTCATGAACAATTTTATATATAAATTTCTTAAAAACAAATTACTACCAACCAGGCTATGCCATACGGTCACATACATATACAAGAGATGAGAGAAAAAAAATAAAAGCATCGCAGCGCGTTGCATTTTCAGCGTGATTTTCGAAAATAATTGGTATTACGTGAATTTTTCCATTCAATGGTATATCCAGAGTGAATACAGTGGAAACCGCCAATGGTACATTTAGCATCCCTTATATAAGCACTCCGCGTCAAATTTCAACTTTGTAGCTCATTTTGGAAGGGAGAAATGAACGAAATGAAAGTCCAGAAACAAAAAAAGCCATCGAAAAAATTACTTTCTTCAGGACTATGAGGAGACGACACAGGGCTGAAAAGTCAAAACCACTAAAAAATGATCTACCAAATTTCATTCTTGTAGTAAAATTTGGAGAGGCGATCACGGTAATGACCATTCAAAAAACAAATCTTTCAGGAATTATGAGAGGTGGTTCGCCTCAATTTAGAGGGGAGATGAACGAAGGAAAAATTTCGAAAAACAATAAAAATCACATAAAAAAATTAATTTTTTGGAAATGTGAGGCAAGGCAGTGAGATTGAAAAGTCGACCCCCCCCCCTCATCCGAAAGTATACTGAAACTTCCTGAAAAATCGCCCTGAATCGAAATGCCAAATTTCATTTTGCTAGTACAAAGGAGCGAAAAAGTGAGAAATTGACATTTTTCGAAGTCAAAATTGACCCCCCCCCACACACATATTCTGGTTTACGTAGAAGGCGGGTTTTTGAATATGTCATGCAATTTTTAATTCTATATCGATTTTTTTGAAAAACAAATAATTTTTACTGTTTTCCCCCTCAGCACCCCCGCTCCACCAAATTTGGAAATGACTGAACTTTGACCCAAGGTCATCGCCCCTTATGTGTATCTAATTTGATGCCAATCCGAGTATATTTGCTGAATTTGAGCGATTTTGGTCAGTAACGAGCTCAATACTTAATCTTCAGAAAAATAATAAATGTCTAGCATGCTCAAAAATGATCTTAATGATTTTTAATAAGGAACCTAAAAGAAATTTTGTTATAGTTTTGGGCACATTACGAATCGTAGTAAGCCTACATCTTTATGATACCAATTTTAGATTCTGAAAAAACTAAACAGCAGCTAAGAGAATGGTTCAAATTTAATTCATTGAAATGTAAGGTCAGTTTTTTTCTTGTTCCTCGAGTTTGTGGCACGCACAATTTCCCTTTAATTTGAGCTGGGAGGTTTGAAATTTGCTAATATGGTATAGTATAGGACTTACATATGTCTTTTACGGATTTCAGCAATTCTCTTCAATATCTACTTCCAGTCCTCCCCCCCCCCATTCAAGAAAAAACAGATCACTTCTTTTTTTATTTCATGAATGGACGATTCGCACATTTTCTTTAGGCTTATTCAATGTCAAAACGACCTAAAAAGTGACTCGCGTCTTTCGACATTGCTCAAAATTTTTTACCATCATTTTGGCTTTGACCCTTCATGGGGGTGGGTTGGGGCTCTAGCAATTTTCAAATAATCGCGATTTTTCGTCAAACAGCTCAACTTTAAAGACTCATATGTCAAGATTGGTTGGGTTCGAGATAAATCTGTTTGCGCGGTTTTATTGGTAATTCAATGAAGATTCAAGATTGATATTTAAAATTTTGAAAGCCTAAATTTGAACTTCTGAGATGAAAGCTCAACATTCCGCGATAAGTATAAAGGTTGAAATAACATATCGATTACTACTAATTTAAGAACGCGGAATTTGATTATTGTCTTATTTTTTTATCCGACTCATCTATATGCCTCCACCAGCGTCCTCAATATGGTAGAAGCTCAAAAAAATTGCAAAAACGAATTAAACATATCAATTGTTACTAATCTGAAGTCGCTGTGAGCATAAATATTCACTTATTTTTTAGATGCATCTCTCAAGTGACCTCTTAGCCACGTGAAAAATAAAAAATACTGGAAAATGATGAAAATAACGTGTAGAACGTCGATCGATCTGACTTCCTTGATGAGACTCCATCGTACCCCAAACTGAACTTCAAATTACTGAAATTTTAAAAATGTGGGTATAAAAAAAATTTTGCAATCCCCTTATCACCGCACCCCGTGCTTTCCATCTTGGTGTTTTAGTGTGTATAGATTTCGTAATAAAAATTCAAAATTGATAATTTTTCCATTTTTAAACATGATTTTGAAACACTTGAAAAGCACTGATTTCTTGTGGTTTTTAATGACATATGAATACCAAAAAAAAAAGCATCGCATTGCGATCCTTTTTCAGACTGATTTTCATGACGTATTACAATCATGAGAATTGAAGAAAAGCGTTGCTTTCCTAATCAGCGTTGCTGGTAGGACCCGTTCAATGAAGCTAGAATATCGAAACTCCAAAAAGGCACATCGAAGGTTCCTACAGACGGTATATACCAAATTTCAACTTCCTAACTCAATTGGGAGAAGAGTTATGCGAAGAACAAACTCAAAAAATTAGAAAAATCGACCAATAAACCACATATATTTGGGTCTGTGAATGGGTGAAATTGGGCTGGAAAGTCGAGACCCCAAAAAGGCACATTTAATACCCACACTAAATGTACATACCTAATTTCAAGTTCCTAGCTCGATTTGGAGGGGAGTTATGTGAGAAACAAACTAAAAAAGCTAAAAAATTAAGAAAAACTGACCAAAGATTTTTACGACCAGTGTTGGATAGATTGGGAAGGTGAGAACTTAAATTTGCTGGCTCAGGTTGAGTCTGCTTATTAGTAGGAGGATTTTTTTCATTTCAATTAATGAATCTGGGATTGTTGGGGAGATTTCAGAGATGTTTAGGGTTTGTCTTACATGTTTTAGAGAGGAGCAAGAGAAGAGAAGGTGTTGGGTTGAGGTGGGCTCGGAGTTGCAAAACTGGCTAATTGGCTTGGGGTTTTTGAGATATAAGTGGCTATGGGTGAGTTTAGTATGACCGA
>FIZR01001437.1:0-15237 GCA_900060175.1 Ferrisia virgata
CTGATTTTTTGTTAAAATTTGAAGAAATGAAGGGGCCCAAGCATAAATGCTGCCCAGGGCCTCTCTCAACCTATCGCCGGCCTTGCTCACACGTCTGGGTGTAAATTATTCATTTCAAGAGGAATTTTGATGCCTCCTCTCCGTGATCAAGTGGAGAAAAAATGAACACATGAAACTGTTTGTCTTTTAACGCTTTACCATGTTTGTCTGAATCAATTTTTCAAATTCTTTAGCACAACAGACTCATCTCTTAAAAAATTTGCAATTTTTCGAAAATCAGCCCCCCCCCCATCCAACTTTGAGAAAGGGGACGACCTAATATTTTTCTTAATTTATATAACAGTGTCAAGTAATGTGCAAGAAAAATCCAACAAAAAGTGAATTAACTGGATTTTAGGGAATTATTCGTGTCAATTGGAGATTTTCAAAAATTATTTTTTTCTGAACACCCCAGCTCTTTTGCACGACCTTTTGTGGAAAAAGTCGAAGAAGTAAAAATGTTCGTTTTTTAATGCTCTACAACTTTTGTTTTGATATTTTTTCTTGTAAGTATGCTATTTAGGAAGTAATTATTGCCAAAAAAATCAAACTTTTCATCCCTTTGCCCCCCTCCCCACTCCCAAGGAGTATAAAACAGACGTGAATTTCTCAGTACCTATACACGGAATTTTTGCTTGAATTTTGATCGGGTTTGGGTTATTTTTGAGCTAAAATAACTGCAGGCAGTACTAATAGGTACTACACCAGTAAAGATTTGAGCATCGACGTTCTTTCAATGCATAGAGAGAGTAGAGAGTTGAGTAGAGTAAGTCTAAGTACCTACGTAGAACGTAGATAGCTACAAAATATCGAATCATGAACAATAATCAAATACGAGTAGTTCAATTAGAATAGAAAATCCACTAAATATCAAAAATCCTCGCATCACACAGTTAATTACTAAGTATACGATACGAATACAGCTTCGAGCATTCTACATCTCACACACATGCTGTGTAGTATTTGATATTTCTAATCTGTAAACATCTAAACACGAACAGGACTTGTCCGTTTGCAAGTTCACAGTTTTACGAACACGTTCAACTCACACAAGGTCGTACCTACGTATCTGGTATGATGACTCTAGTAACTCATTTGGCATCAAAGAATGAACTTTTCGATGGAGCAAGCAGAGAGAAAAAATTACATAAGCTTATTTCGACTCGATTCAGCTCCGTTTGTTTGAAGTATGTAAAACGATTTTTCACATGCTAAAAGAGAATTTCAATAAAAAATGAAATACGAAGGTGCATTTCACTTGCATTACGATCGTGTAAAATATACGACCAGTTGAATACAATTGGCAATTTTTTAATTTTTTGTAACGTCTCGTTCGCATCAAATGACTGGAATTATTTTTCAAGGTGAATGTAATATTAAATTTCGAAAAAACCAGTTTCTTTATATTACGAAATAAGTACCTATTAGCCTTACTTCTTACGAGGGAGCATATCAAATTAAAAATTCATAAACAAAATATTTCAGTCAGGAATTCATCTGATTGTACAAATACGTCAAACAATCGTAAATTAATTTTTTTTTTCCACAAAAAAAAATATTCGAAAATAAAGTCTACTCGCCGCAAGATAATTCCAGATAAACAATTTTGTCCGTGAAAATTTATTTATGCCGAAAAAAATGGCCATAAATTCGTTGGCATCTTCGTAACGTATGTTGAAAAAATTTCAAAAAATAATACGTTTGGCTGGCATATAAAATTATTATTCCATATCGACGCGATATTCTAGTTTATTTAACGATGGTTCATTTTAGGCTGCAAAATGAGAAATCAACATTCCATAATTAAAAGTATCGAGAGAATCTATAACCGGGGTGAAGACAAAACTAGTTGTTATTTCGCTATACTACTTTCCTACGATGGTGTTTTTTTTTTTTCACTCTAGGCACAGGTAAACCATAAGCTAGACAAATACACGTGTTATTCTTGAAGCGATCGTACTAGCACTCGCTGATAATCGTACTTCGCAAAAGTACCTACGCGTAGACTATAAATCGAATAAATCGAAACTTTATCGTTTTATAAGGTTACCGACGTTAAAAGCTTCCAAGGCTTAGGGTATACAGGAAAGCAAACGTAAACAGGAAGTAGAGCGTAAAAATGATAAAGGTACGAATTAAAAGATGCGGAAAAAAAAAGCGTGTAGCTCAAACATTAAAGGGCGCGACGAAAGCCACGTAAAAGACTGGAAAGAGACATTTTACGAAATTTCACCTTCTATGTATTAGAAGAAATAATATTTTCAACAAAATTACGTGGTTAATGGAAATATCAAAAAGCTAACCACATTTCTAATTACGTTAATTTCATTAATTATATATTTTTTTTTTTCGTAATTTTTATTTTTACGTAAATTAAAAACAAAAACATCCCACACAATAAGGGTAATTTTGGACGAAGTGTTTACTTTCATTTTCGTTTCCATGTACGAAAATTACACGCTAATAAGTTTAGTTTTTGATACCATAATGTTTTGCCAAAAGTTGAGGATTTTTTTTTTTTTTTTGGAAAGCACGCGATTTTCATCTAAAAACACCAACCATTAAGTAATTAGGATTTTATACCGGTAATTCGACCAGATGAATAGGAGGAAACAAAAAGTCGTAAATTTACGATTATACGACGAGTTTTTAAATTTTATACTTTTCTAATTCGAAGTGGAAGTTTGGCAACAATTGCCAAATCACTAAATTTGGTAAATTTTTCTTCGAATAGGAATGATTCGGGTACTTCAACAGACGCGCATTACTGTACACGAATAAGAGTAGTAA
Source organism: Ferrisia virgata (assembly GCA_900060175.1). NCBI lineage: Eukaryota > Metazoa > Arthropoda > Insecta > Hemiptera > Pseudococcidae > Ferrisia > Ferrisia virgata. Next base: position 2,830 of record FIZR01001437.1, read on the forward strand.
TACACAGGCAATTAAACTCGAATAGTTTTGCTGATGCATAGGTTTAAATGCAGTTAATCGTTTCTTATTCCAACACCGGCTGCTCGTGGTTTAATTAATCCATCGTACATAAATATTATCTGATCAACAACAATCGTCCGAAAAAACAAAAAAATCCACATAGATGAATAAAATAATGCTATGATGAATATAGTATACTTACATGCCGCCAGACAAACCGGATAAACGATCCGTAACAGACATAACGAAACAAATGATTTACTCATTGTGCGATATATTTTAACAACTATTCTGTAATCAAAGAAAACATACGTAACAATTTTAGTAAAAATTGCGTTCTATCGTATCAAAATATCGAGTTTGAACTGATAACAAAATATTAATTGAATCCGCAAGCTGTACAGATTGGTACAAATGTAGCAGTGGTAACATATTCGTTATCGGTTACCTCGATTTCGAAGTTCAAAAAAAAGCTCTGTTTGTAATACGAATTAAAATTATGAATATTTTTAAGCGCTTACTTCTTCGAGACACCAGAAGTTCCCGGTAGTTTGACAAATTCCACTAGAAAATCATTAAAAATGAATCCGAACTAAGTAACATTTTGACAAAATTGAATAAAACCGAACACATAACACACCGAAACGTTGTAACACGTTAATTAATCATTTCGTCTCACCGGTCAACCGGCTACATTTAATTAGCCTCGATCGCGAACCATATAAAATCCGATCCTCGAAGATGAATTCTTCCACACAATGTGCGTGATATTATGAAATATTAACACCATTCGAACACATAAAACGCCGACTAGCACGGATCACGACAATAAACAACATTCAAGTAAGAACAAAAACAATTTAAATGATGATAATAATCTGATGTGTTTTCGCAGTGTTGTAGCGTCTGAAAAAGTTGAGAAATTATTCGTCAAGTTTTCGATATGCTTTAATTTTAATATCTAGATTTTATAATTTTTTAATAAACTATTAATAATGAAAAATATGTTTAAGTAACGATCCAACGCGTTAATTCACGAATAATATGATTCAGGTTGGGTATGAAGCCAGAACGAGAATTTTAAGTTTGTGAAGAAGTATACACTGATTGTATATTGTTTGTAATAAAACCCGCATGGAGCGCTAATCGTCATTCGTTTAAACTGATGCGAATTCGATTTTAATTTTTGATCATTCTTTTTCAAAATAAAAATAAATGAAAAATATGAATTTAGTTTTAGGCATTACTAATAATTACTTATTATCACGAAGTAAATATTTTCACTGATAAAAATAAGTACAAAAGAATAAAGTGAAGTAAATCTTCAACTGATAATGATAAAAAGTTTCAATTAGTATCATCACTATTGCATTTAAAAATGAAAATCACGTTTGATGATCGTGCTGTCACGTATACTTCTGTATTATTAAATACCAATATTTCGTTCGTATTAGCTTTTTAAAAAGAGATACATAAATTATACTTTTTTTCTGTATGTTGAGCTGAAAAATTTTTCATGTAGTGATTGATATAACTTACCATGGCCCATTGATTACTGAAATCAAATCTGTAACATATACGTATTTTGCAAACGAAAGAGATATTAAAATCATCCATCATCATTCCAATCTGAAACATCAATAATAATAATAATAATTTATCCAATGCTCAAATCACAACAAAAACATAAGCATTAGTAACGATGAAACTAAGCCAAAATAAAATAAAAATTCCAACGCTCATCCCAATTACTTAATCCAACCATCTAATTGAATATTGCAATAACCACAAAAATTCGTGCACCATCACAAACTTGGTATTCCATAATCTGTACTTACTGTAGTTTCTTTTTTTTCTAATACTGTTCTACATTTGAATGTTCAATTAGCGGTTTTTCACGTTGATGGTTTTGAATACGATTATACGAATAGCCAGATACAAAAAGTGAAACTCTGCGGCACTTATTTTATATTTTTCCGAGGTGGTAATAGCCAGGTGTCTCAAACGAACTACATGCATATGAATGTAGTGTAGATTGTAATTCTCAAGTGTTACAAAACTATACCTTCGTTTCCAAATAAGAGCAGCTAGACCTAAATGTAGTAGGTATGTTTTCATTTCTTCTTCGCTCACCCAGAATCTTTGTATTGATTTTACTTTACATCGATACTCTCATCAATTATCAAATTAACTGTCACGTCGCATACATCGTGAAAAAATTCATTATTGGTCGGTAAATTTAAGATATTATACCGAACCACGGACACTTTATTCGTCGAAAAAATTTCTAAACAACGGTAATACCCTTCGAGGAATTGAAATCATTTGGACGATACACGTTAAAACTAAAGAAATGCCGCTGTCACAATGACATAACTACTAATGCTTTCACTTCACAGTTTCATCCAGTACGTGAGATTTTGCTATGTGGAAAAACTAACAAAGTTGGCGAGAAAAACAAAAGAGCGTAATCAACATTAACAACGGAGTAGCTAAAAATCGCGAAATACAGAATTATTTTAACCGGTATTAGATAATTTGCGAATTCTCGTCGAATTAAAATCGTTAATTATTTACATTAGTGTTAGGAAATTAAAATCTGCAGCTCGCGAAGCTGAATTAATAATTTAAATTAAAAAAGAAAAAAAGTCGAGATAAGTCTTGATTACACAAAGCATGAAAACTGTTAATTTTTTCATCGTTTCTCTTTCTTTCAACGACCGAAAGCCTACGTAAAAGAGATAGAAAAAAAAAACAGGAAAAATGATTAAATTAAACGCTTTTTAAAAAAAGCACTCCTTTTGAAAAGTGAAAAACATTTCATTCGGGATGTAAGTAATTCGCCGACAGAATTTTCAAATAGCTACGAAAGTACGACATTGGCGTTAATCTAACCGTTCCTTGTTTCTAATCGTGCACGTGTACAGGTATGGAATACAAATACAATTATTTACAGGTAATAAACATGTAAGGTAGGTGCGCGTACATCTATCTAAGTAGAATGTACGTATGCACATGTACCAGTCTGCCAATAAATGTGAACTTTCTGTCAATTTTTTTCAGAGCTCTAGCTCACGTGCTGATTATTATTATGTCCATCGTGCTGCGGGTAATTGTAAAATTCATAATATTCCCCTTCTACATTTCTTTTCCTGATTGGTTAATATATCGTCATTCACTTGTTACTCATTTCGGCGACTCATGAATCGTAAAATAATAACGTAATTGCATTAAAATAATACCTACGAATGTATTCATGTTACAAATCATGAATGTAGTATACGTAATCGATACGATGAGATTTGAAAAATTTATTATCATTTTTATCGCTAATTTACGTTATTTCGTGGTGATTGGAGCCAAAACTAAGGAATTTGTGCAAGCAGAGCCGGATCTTCAGGGTGCCGAAAATTATCGGTATTTGAGCGAGAAAAAAGTACTATTTACCAAATCTACTGGACAGGTAAGAATATTAAGTTTTTTGTTTTTTTTGTTTTTTTTTTTTTAATTTATAGAAAAATAATTTTGGCTTTTTTCCATCGAATGATTTTTAATGATGTAGAAAAAATTGCATTTTTCTTCTTCAATATTAGACCAGTTTCTATAGTAATAATGTAGAAAATTTTGTTAGCGAAATGATGATAATGTTTCGAAATCTTACTCCAGAGAGCCAACTTTTTAAGTATCCAGCATCTCGCAAATTATCACTATTATTCCTCTGTTACCTAAAGTTTGTAGTCATTTTATGCACTAAATTACTTTCGTAATTTTCAGTACATTAAATTTGGAGTAAACTTACCCGGTTTGTTAGACTTTGCAATGTGCCTGTGGTATAAACCGATCGCCATTTTAGATCACAATATTCTCTTTTCGTATGGTAAGTACTTTCTAAATGCTTTTCATAAGAATTTTTATTATCGGCGCAATATTGAAACGAATATTGGTCATCGTCTGAAATAAATTAAAAAAAAATCAATATTACACTTTTTAGGAAATCAAAAAGAACAATTAATTTTATGGAAGATAAAGAAAAAACAAAACACTCCGGTGGTAATATTTAAAATTTTCAACACGCTGATAACAGAAGAAAAAGTGCCGAAACTTTTGCCAGGTCAATGGCATCACCTTTGTCAATACTGGCAAGGATCGACAGGTTTATGGGCCTTATTTTTCAACACATATATCGTATCCTTCGGTTATACCAATGTAAGTGATACAGTGTATTAGGTTGATTCTGACAATCATCTCCTAGCAAAATGAGAATTTTTCGTCTTAATAATAAGAAGTTGGCAACTTGTTTCTATGTACAGCGTAATCAATTGATTCTGACATCCTCCCCTAAAAAAAAAATGAGAATTTTTAGCGTTGAAAATGTGAAGTTGGCAACTTGTTTTTAGAAATACATCGTGTTCAATTGATTCTAACACCCTCCTCCCACCTAGTGAAATGAGAATTTTTCGTGTTAAAAATATGAGGTTAGCAATAAATCTAATCAAATGATCAAAATGGAGTTTACTTTTGGACTCACAGCGTGTTTGATTAATTCTAGTACGACCCCCCCCTCCTCCTCCAAATAACGGAATGAGAATTTTTCGTGTTAAAAATATGAGGTTGGCAACTTGTTTCAGTGTATTTTCATTTTCCAACACTTTCTATTGGTATTTGATATTTCTAGAAACAAGTTATCAATTCCATATTTTTAACAGGAAAAATTCTCATTTTACTAAGAGGGAGAGAGGGGGTGCTTCAGAATCAATCGAACACGTTGTATTTCTAAAAACAAGTTGCCAACTACACATTTTTAACGCAAAAAATTCTCGTTTTGCTATGGGAGGTGGATGTCAGAATCAATTGATTACGCTGTACATAGAAACAAGTTACCAACTTTTTATTTTTAACATAAAAAATTCTCATTTTGCTAAGGGGAAGAGATGTCACAATCTATTAATTTTAATACCAACATTAAGGGTTCTAGAATTGGTACAATAAATTTTTACAATTTTCAGACATCCAAAATGAACTGGTATATCGCTGCTGGAAATTCTAGCGCAACAATAAACCATCCAAGAACTAAGGATACACTTCACGGTGAAATCTACGGTTTCTATTTAACATCTCTGAATTCCACAACTTCTACAACCATAACATCGATTTCACCTTCTGGCAAAATCATGACTAAACGACAAACCGATACGGTTCCGGTAGATGCTGAACCTCGAGCTTTATTTTTCGTCGGTAAACTATTCACTTTTGTAAGACGTATGGTAAGACTGGTAACTGTTCCTGTATTTCGATTCATGAGAGGTCTCATATCGCCATGGAGAAAATCCTTTTCGGCTTCGAGATCGACAACAGCAACGACCGAGAAAGTACCACCTTTTACCAAGTTACCTCCATCTTCGGCGACCGAAATCATACTCCCTGAAACGACTACGACTAAAAAAGCAGCAATTCAAGTTCACACTTCGGTTCTATCCAAAGGTAACGAAACATTCAAGATGGAGAAAACAACTTATAATTCGGGTAAAGTACCATTACACTCGGATTTGACCAATTTGGAAGAATCGTTGACTATTTACGAAACGGAGCCGGATAACGAATCTCGATATTCAAGGAATGCATTAAACCGTACCACTGAGACGATGCTAAATTATCAGCAACCATCTAAAACCAATTCGATGGAGTCGTTGGTTATTCAACCGGAAGAAAGTAACAAGTTCCAGACTTATTTTAACGATGTGATCGATAAATGCTTGATGCTCGAATTAACCTTTAAAAAACGTCAGCTCCAAAATGAGCAACTCAATGGACTCGATAGTGCTGAGCTGACCACAGATGCTATAACACGTCTCGGTACCAGTCTGCAATTTATGCAGTTTCTGTACGCTTGCTGCTTTTACCAAAGTGATGACGTTTTCATATCGTGGGATCGTTCGAAGATACTGGTCAATAATGTAGTTGTACAAAATACGTCGGGATGTGGTAATTTTTAGCGGGGATTTGGTTTCAAATATAATTTATTGAATGGATTCGTTCGTTCATTATAACATGTTGATCATTTCTTCGTGAGTAAGATTGATTTTTATAATTTTATCAATTTTTCCACCGCTTTCGATTGGATTTATTCAAATTAAAAATTAAATAGGAAGAATTTAAAAACGAAATTTAAGATACTGATTTTCATTGGTACAATTTAAAAGAGAAACGATGAAGTTCTAATTGAAAAAATTTCACAAAAATTGCTCTAGATGGAAGCATTAGCTCCTTCACTGAACGCAATAGGCAACTTATTTGACTTTGGGTGAATTGTGGTTACCAGCTGCAGCTCCGGTCGTCGTAATATAGCTTGATACATGGTTGAAGGTAACAAGAGACTTCGTCAGCTAAATACGTGTCTTATTTTAAAAACAGATACCAATTTCAAGTTATTTTAAGAAAATATGAAAAAGTACCGATGGCAGAAATGAATTTTTGAAATCTATAAACTTATTAGGTATTATTATTTTTTGAGCGATGCTGTCGATCACCTCAATTCCTTTTACTCTTCTGGCTATTTTAGTTCGATACATGTATTATCGATTATCATACTTTTATACATTGATTGCCAATAATCGACTTGACCCATTAATACTCATCGCAAAATTTCTACATTCGATCTTTATTATTGCGAATGTAAACAGCATCCAGATTTTTCTACAACACATGAAAAAATAAAATAAAAAAAAATAAAAAAACTAGATATCTTAGACGTGTAGGTACTCATCACATAAAATGTAACTTTTTCAGATCCAGTCTCATTAAACGAATACCTCGCCTTTCAAGTCTCAACGATTCTCGCTTTTCTCGCTTTTTTTTTTTTCAACTTCAACTTCGATTATCGCGCACACGAGTTGCGTAACTTGAAAAAAAAATCACACTCGCAACTTGCCGATTTCATTTGTACGAACAAAACCTCATCTTACGGGTGATTGCATCTTGCGAACTAGTTATGTTAGGTATTAAGAAATTATGTAGTTCAGTAACGAGCTAGGAAGTGATTTAGAAACAGATAACCCAATCAAATAGGTCTGATTGAGTACGTTAACTATGAAAGTTCGTTGACTTTTGTGCTTCTTTTCATAGACGAACTTTTTTTTTTTTTCGGTCTTTTAACTATAATAGAAACGTCGCTGTTATTCGCTTCGTCGAGTGGATTACGAATGGTTTTTATCAAACGAGAAAATTAAAGCTGCAAAAATAAATTCAATTATCGTGAAAGTGAAGTAAGAATAAACGCGTACTTTTCTGTAGTAAGTGTAGAAAGGTAGATAGGTAAGTAGGTACTAGATAGGTAGGTAGGTAGGTACTGGCATTTATTTCATACTTCAACGAATGTTTACAACTTTTTTCATTGTTGTCTTTCTTTTTTTACAAGTTCCATTTAACTTTATTTTTTTCAGGTATACGACTAGATTGGAGTTTTTTGTTTGCATTTTATAACATTAATTATTACTGTACAGTGTAGATTGTTAGTTTCGTTTAATTAGAAAAAGAAAATCAGCGAAGATTTTGAAACTTGAAAGGTAGATTATTCTGTTATATCTGCGTCTGGTAAATTTACTTTTTACGTTTTACAAAAGAATGAGCACGAATGACTCGATACGAATGACTAAGAATTTTAAAAGTGATTAATTTTTCACAATAAGTTAATTCAGAATAATATTTATTTCTAATTCCAAATTTTTCTGGGTGTGGATGGTTTACGTTTTTTTTTTTTTTAAATCAATTAAAAATCGAAGATTACCAGCTTACACAGATAACTTTTTTGAAGATGAAAATAATCAGTCACGCAAGAAATCTTATAATGGCATCGAGGAGGGGGCGGTTTTTTACCACCATGTTTCTCGATCATAATAGTCGTCGTTTTATTTTTGTATCCAAAAATACCTATTAACACACCATTTTTCAGGATTTTCACATTATTTCGTTTGATTTTTGTAATTTTTGAAATTTCAACTGAGGCAAGTAAACCACGCAAAGCTAAAAATTAAAAATATTATTTTCCTCGTTTACGAAATTTTAATACGAAAATACTGGAAGCAGATTCGTGTTCAATCAAACTATCGTCAAAAAGCCATTGAAAAATTAACAGAAAGAAAATTGATCAAAAATAAGGAAAAAGTAGTGAAAAATAGCTGAAAACTGACCTAAAATATGATGAAAAATTGTTGAAAATCATTGAAAATTGAGTAAAAAAAATCAATAAAATAGATAAAATGTGCAGGAAATTGATCAAAAATTACGAAATTATGATAAAATCGCTAGAAACTGTTAAAAATTTTACAAAAAAAGGGTAGAAGTTATTCAAAAATTAGGAAAAACAATAGAAAATCGGGTGAAAATTGATCTAAAATATGATAAAAAAAGTATTGAAAAACTGAGTTAAAAATTGAGAGGAAAACATACGAAATGCAAAAAAAAAATGATAATAATAACTTGGATAAAATAACGAAGAATATCGATCAAAAATCACGGTGAAAAGTGATCTGAAATAAGAAAAAAAAAATTGCTAAAAATCATCGAAATTTGAGTAAAAATAGATAAAATCGGTGAAAATGCAGAAAACCGACCAAAAACTGGGTTAAAAGGCATTAAAAATTGATCAAAAATCAGGAAAAATTGATCAAAAATTTAAGAAAAAAAAAACCGTAAAAATGATCGAAAATTAGGTAAAAAATTACGAAAAATTACTGAAAATTAGGAGAAAATTTGACAAAAATTTGTAAAAAATGCAAAACAATGATCAAAAATTTTGATAAAAAAATGTGAAAATTGACCAAAACACGTTGAATATGATTGAAAGTTTTTTTGAAAAATGGACAGAAATACGCAAAAAATGCAGCAAATTGATCAATAGTTGATAAATTTTGTTAAAAAATATGTTAAAAATTGATTGAAAATTGGGTATAAAATTAAGAAACTGGATCAAAAATTATGAAATACTGATGAAAAATACTTAAAAAAAATAGACTAAAAATCTTTAAAAATCATTGAAATATGGATAAAAATTACACAAAAAAGAGTTAATCGTGTATAAATTGATCTATAATATGAAAAAAAAATGCACATTAACAAAAAATCACGAAAAACAGTTAAAAATTAGATGAAAATTTTACAAAAACAAGTAAAAAATACAGTAAACATATCAAAAATTACGAAAAAATATTAAAATTTGGTGAAAATCGTACAAATTTCAAAAAAAAAAAACATTAAAAGTTATTGAAAATTTGACATTAAACTGAACGAAAAACGCAAAAAAAATGCCGAAAATTGGACAAAAAATACGAAAAAATATTTAAAAATATGTTAAAACTGACAAATTTTTTTTTTAATTGGGTACGTAAGATTAAAAGTCATTGAAAATTGATCAAAAACAACGAAAATTTGCAGAAAATGAGGTGAAAATTAACCTAAAATGTAAAAAAAAAATATATATATTAAAAATCATCGAATATTGGGTAAAAAATGTGTTGGAAAAACATTGAAAAATGCAAAAAATTGATCAAAAACCCCCAAACATAATGTTGTGAAATGAATGAAAATTGATAAAACATTGTTCAAAATCATTGGAAATTGGGTAAAAAATGCCAAAAATTGAACGAAAAACACGAAAAAATGTTGAAAATTTGGTAAAAACTGATGAAAAAGTCGTTAAAAACCATTGAAAATTGGGTAAAAATTTGACAAAAATAAATAAAAGCTGCAGAAAGTTGATCAAACATTACGAAAAAAATGTTGAAAAGTAGGTGAAAATTGACCAATGGGTTAGGTAGGGGGTTCTATATGCGTTTTTTGAATATTTCTACTTTTCAAATATCATTGTACCTACTCACAATCCTAAAAAATTTTATTTTCGTTTTTCCCTCCGGTTTTTTGAGTTAATTCTCCGTCTTGTTCAATTCCAAATTAAGTTACTGAGTTGAAATTAGAAATGCAGCAGATTCTACTTCGATCTGAAAATCAATCTCTACCCCCCCCCGCCCCCGCAATCACTTAACAAAGAAAATTTTCAAATTAATTTTAACAAAATTATAAAATAATATACGTAGGTAACTGTGCCGAAGAATTCCATTAAATCGTACACTCAATTTGAAAACTCGAAGTTTTTCGACGAATCGAAAGCAGAACGAAAATTTGCGTTGTCCAATTTCTCAGAACTTTATACCCTCCACGTCCACGTGTACCTCAAACAATACCGATTATGGTACTTAAAACAGGACAAAGCAAAAAAATTCTAGCGGCTATTCAGCGTTGACCCCAAGACCTTATTTAGAAAACAAAGAGCTGATCTATTACCAGAATTTTCGACGTCAGTTCGAAAATGTTACTTTAGAAAAATCGTTGGCATTTCTCCCCACTTTTCAATATACACGATTTTAAAATAGCAACTTTCGTTACGATCGGAACGATCACACTGTGCACTATGTATCGGCCGTTTCCGTTTTCAGGCTTTGGTCTAAACAAAGCGAATTAGGTACTGATAACGACGATGATAAGACGAGTTTAATTCATAAATATGAAGGAAAGTACACAGACAAATATTACAAGTTGTAAGAATTCGAAGGTAGAAGGAGGAAGAATATTAAACGCGGTGACCTATTTGGGGCTCGGTTGATAGCTCGCAACTTGTTATAGCTGATAAGAATAACTTGGCATATTGTAAATAACATCGTCCATGTGGAATACAATACGCACCGAGTAAACGCATCGTCGGTTTAATGCCAGTGAACTTTTATTGGTCAGTAATCGTACAACAACAACAATAATAATACTCGTCTTTAATTAAATACACAACATTTTCTTTCGGATTGATTCAAGTCGTATAAGTGTCGTTATAAGGTGGAATAATTTTTCCTAGTATCACTTTTTTTTTTTTTTTTTTTTTTTACAACGTGTTCTAACTGAAATTTAATAGGTAAGTACGTAGAATAAGTTATCTATTAATTTTTAGATCCGAATAACGGTTTTTATTGGTTATAATTTCGAAAAGAAGCTTCGATTTGAGGGCACGTGTTTTTAATGAAATTATACAGATTAATGATATAGAGAAAAAAATTCAAATTTTTGTAATTTCAAGAAATGTCAGGATCATACCGCTATAGATATTTATTTTCTCACTTATCCAAGTCATTTATCTGATTTCTTGAAAGTTTTTTTTTTTTTAATTCGTTGTCATTGGTTGCCTCTTACCAAATTTTGTAATTTTTTCATCAAGCAAAGCCAAACAATACATAAATACGAAAAAGTATGATAATTGTCTCTCAAATAAGGTTTAATTAAATTTAAAAAAAAATTGAAATTTTACAAAGCCGTATTTAAAATTTAAAAAAAATTTTATTTAATTAAAAATTATTACCAACAGAGATTATTTATATAAATAAATTTTGCAACTGGTTTGAAAAATTTAGATTTCAGTAGATTTAAAATTTTTCATAATAATAAATTTCAATTTTAATTTCAAAAAAAAAGCCTCACTTTGAGTATTTTTCCCACGAAAAATTTCCAAGTGTATATTTTGATATAATAAATCACAGGTAGGTAAGTTAAGTACCTATATAAATCCTAACCCTAATTATAAATTATAATGCCCTAAATAACGTCATATCAAGGCTACCTAATAACAAGCCAGTAAATTACAACGAATTTCTGATCATATCATCTAACAACATGTACCTAGGTACACATATCGAAAACTCCTTGAGAAAATGAAACATGATTCTATGTGTACGTACCATGTATTCAAATCCAATAGAACTTATTCAGCACACGGGAAGGGTTAAAAAAGTTCAATAATTTCGCTTTCATTATCGTCATACCGTTCACCATAATACAGTGACCTCGGTAACCTTTGTAATGCCATCACACACAAATACAAACATACAAATCACACACATCCGATCGTTTTCGTTATTCTTCAGGAAGACCGTATGGCTAATGAAAACCAATACAGCGAATTGTTTTTATCGTACGAGAAAATACAAACCCAGTTTGATAAGGATGTTCTATAAGGTAAATGTGAAACTAATTAACATTTTACACGGCATAATTCTTGGTGGGTTCGTACATGTTTTAGGGATTTCCTCTCAGACCGATGAATCTTCATTACGTGTACATTGCAATTATATTAATGGCTAAATACGGCACGTATCCACTATCCGCCTATTCCACCGAAAAAAAAGGTTACTTTTTTAACAGCCTAAAAATACATTACCTGCCTGATGATGTGATATTAATTTTTTTTTCCATTCCACTGCGCATTGTTTAGTAAGATGTCGAGTAGGGTTTTTTTTCTCCAAATTTTGCGATTAATATTTTACCTGAAACAAAAAAAAAAAAAAAAAAAAAAAAAAAAAAAAAAAAAAAAAAAAA
>FIZR01001438.1:0-28759 GCA_900060175.1 Ferrisia virgata
ACAGAGTTGTTCTAAATCATTTTTCCTATTGGCTGACGTCTTTAAATTGTAATAGCTAATCAACTGAGTTATTCTAAATAATTTTTCCTACTGGCTGATGTCTTTAAATTGTAATAGCCAATCAACTGAGTTATTCTAAATAATTTTTCCTATTGGCTGAAGTCTATGGTTTTTTGAAAAGCAAAAAAAATTACGAAAATTTTTTTTTGGTTTCATGTGATCTACTATGACATGTTAGACCCAAAAAATCGAAAAAAGAAAAAAGAAATTCAATTTCTTTACAAATTTTGATGTTTTAAATCAAAGGGGTGAGGGGGTGAGGATCAAGTTAGGGATTCCAATTTTGTACCACGTTCATTTGACGTCATTTTGCAACTTATTTCCATACTCCCTCCCAAATTTCGAAAAAAAAACTAAAATTGAAACACCCTGGTATTTAGGTATCTACCTAGTACCTACGGTTAAGATAAGTGATTTGGCCTTGTCCTCAGATTTTGAAAATTATTAAGGAACATTGTTGGAGGGTCCTTATAACAATTTTCCAAAAGTAAGAAATCCCCCAAAACCTCACTCCCCTTCCCCAGTACAGTAAAAAAACGTATATGTCTTATTGGAAAATCGTCTCAAAAATGTGTTTATGCTATAGAATTGAAACTAACCATAATGTGTAGGAGAAAAAGAAGGCTATGGACCAGAATTTTTTCAACATTTTCTATGCAATAGGTGGTGGAGAGAAATGACCAAAAGCAAATTTCAATCCTTTATTGCACAAAAACCAAAAGTAGTACATGAATTTTTTTTTCTAAATTGCGTGTCTTGGTAGTTACTTACTCCCAAAATACTTATTTATTCATTTTGAGTGGTGGATCATGTCGAAAATTGCAAAAACTCTGAAAAAAAAGGGTATTTTGATATTTTTTCCATCAAGATTGTCTCAAAATTAAACGAATCCGCCATTAATGAAAAAAATCATGTCAGAATCCCCCCCCCCCCCGTATCTCAATTTTTGATCGTGCACGTTTATTTATAAGTTTTTTACGAATTTTTTAAAACAAGAAAAACTAAAATAACGCATGCAAGGAAGGTGCTCACAGTTACCCTACAAACTACTTGAATTTAAAATTTAACCTCCAATTCTTATTCAGCGGATCGAATTACTCGTACTTAGACACTTCGTGCGATAATCTTACGTAAATTTTGAATTTTCGATTTTTTTACTTCTATTCCTAAATGTCAACAAGTCATGACTTGGAAAAAAATTCTAAAATTTAGACTTCACGTATGGTAGGAGTATTTAGACCCGCTGAACACGAATTTGGAGTTGATTTTTTTATTCGAATAGTTTGTAAAGCAACTATGAGCACCTTCCTTGCATCTTCTGTAGCATTCAACGATATAACCTTCCTATGTCACATCTTATTTGTCATAGCTGTCTATAATTTCATCATAATATCGTACTTATGCACCTACCTCTAACATTCGTGTCCCTCGCGCATTATTCTGCGATTAGACTAAAATACAATGTGAAAATTACCACATAACTTAGAAATATTTGATTAGTTTTCACTCGCATTATGTATCGAACTTTAATTATGTTATAACATCATGCCTAGGTATATCACCTTTTGCATTTCGCGTCGTCAATGTAGTTCAGTTACATATAATTAGGCAACAATTCACTCATGGAGAAACAAACTATCCTGAATTGGAACTGTAATGGGCTCTATGCCCACTACGAAAATTTGCAAATCCTGCTGAAAAATTATAACTCTCTTGCTTTTACTATCCAAGAAACCAATCTTCGAAATTCAGATAACATTAAACTTAAATCATATAAAATCTATCGAAAAGAACTAAACGAAATGTATTGTTTTAGTTTTTCATGTTTTTAAAAATTTCCCAAACACATACAAATAACGCATATAGTCAAAAATTGGGATACGGGAGTTTTCGGATGTGCTCCTTTTTTTTTTTTTTTGATGATGGGTTCGTTTAATTTTGAGGCAATTTTGCTGAAATAAATTGAAAATATCCTCATTTTTCGGAGTTCTTTTTTGCAATTTTCAACATAATTCATTATTCAAAATTTAAAAATAAGTATTTCAGTGGTGAGTACCCAGCAAGACATATATTTCAGAAAAAAATTTCATGTACGTTTTTTCGTTTTTGTTTCATAAAGGTTTGAAATTTCTTTTTGTTCATTTCTCCTTATTTATTGGCTAAACATTTTTTTAAATATTCCAGGGTAGGACCAAATCACCTTTCTTGACCGTAAGGCCCCTTGTCCTTTTCTTATTCTGCGTTGAATAATTGTTTCGTTTGTGTTTTTTTTTTTTCGAAATTTCTCTTTCCTTCTTTTCACTTAAACTTTTATATGAATTTTAATTAATTAATTTAGATTAAAAGGAACAATTTTTTATAGTTTTATGTCGTTTTAACGCTTAAAAAAAAATTACGTCTTTTCTCATCACTCAAAAAAGGTTTATTGACTTCCTGCATAAGAAATTCGTAGGTATACACCACTACCTAGTACCTACCTACAGTCCTGTATGTACTATTTGCATGTAGGCAAATGCTTTTATCAAATGCTGAGATCTCCCTTTGAATCACGATTTTCTCAGAAATAATCTTTCACTCATTTCTTTGAATAAAATTTAAAAGCAAATAAAGCGACAAAATTGGCCTTCTGTTGGGTAAAAATGTTTAATTCATATAACACGCCTATTTTTATAGATTTCGAATTACTAACCAAATTAATGTAAATAAACGTGGGCGTTTTAATTTTATATTTTTCTCACAACTTGAAGGGTGTTGAAAAATAAGTATAGAAATAACAAATAAATGAATGTGGTAAAAATTTGAAATTTCGGATATCACCCGCTTCCCTGCAGTTGTTTTAAAATTTCAAAATTTCAATGAAAATTAGAAAAACATGTTTTGGTATTGTTGGTAATGATGTGTCGTGCGTTGTAGTAGATCATAAAAGACATGATTTTTTAGGCGATGGAGGAGGGTTAAAAAATAACGTATAAAAACTGTTAAAATCCAATATGTTGAAGCGTTTTGAAGTAGAAAAATAAAAAAACTACTTTCATTATTTTTGATAATATTTTTTCAACTGCGCATTTGTCTGAATTTCAATAGGTTTCGACAGCTTTTCGTTGCTTTTACGACTTTTATTTGTGATTACCTAACATTTTGACATTTTAAAGTAATGTGAAGACCTAAAGCGATAATATCGTTTGTAGCGACTATTCTGCGTTGAATAATCAGATAGACAAGTAATAATAAGGAAACCACTCGAAGTCACCGACTTTGATGAAAAGAGTCCGCCAAAATACCCTCGAAACCAAATTTTTAGCTGCTGAAGTTGATTAAGGCCCTTTCAGCAACCGTTAAAAAATTGTGAAAAAAAATAAAAATTCGACTAGAGGCCATAATATGGTTAAATATGGTTGCGAGTGAGTTTGAGCGATTGATATTGAATGGGAGTTTTCCTTTTTATTGTTACAAATATCAAAACTTTCATTTTTTGACGTAACTAGCTACATTTTTTAATTTTATTTTGAAGCCGTTCTATTCGAAGGGAGAGACCGAAATCCGAAAGCCGAAAATTTATCATCCATCTCTTCTCCTCCTTGTCCTCCTCTCCCCTCCCATATTTCTACCATTTATTGGGGGTGACGAGAAGTCAAGAGTCAAAACAAAAAGCTTCAAATTTTTATCACAATTATTTAGCGTTTTTTCTCAATTTTTTTTTCATCAACTCCTTCCAAGTTTTGAAAAAAAAACTATAATAACTAAGTTGGTAGTGTGTGTGTGTGCATTGTTCAAGTGGTATCAGTGTGTCCAACAGGTAATGGAAGTATTGAAAGTATTAAAAAAGTAGTAGTTTGAATTAGTCGGAAAGAAAAGTACTAAAAAAATATTAAAATTAGCTGAAAAATTGAAAAATTCATCTCTGACAAATGCGTTGTTATTAATTTTCAACCTATTCAAAACCTCGCCCATTATGATAATTACTCCATTCGACCAACACTATGCTTGTTAATAGAATTGCCTACTCGGTTCGCCGTAAAAACACGTTTCATCTTACTTATTTAGAAGATCAAAACAAACGTACGTACTCGAATTGAATTCCAGAAAAATTTCAGTTTGACGTGTGAAGTTTTTTATCGCAGGAAGAGGGTCGAGATTAGGTTAGTATCAGTGGCGCACCCGGGGCAGAGGGTATTGGGACTATAACACTCCCTTGGGCGTAAAAAAAATTAACATTTTTTTACATTTACGCTAAATTTAATACCAAAATTGTTGAAAACCGATCACTTCCTTGATGAGACTTCAAAAATTTGAAACCCGAACTCCAAAAAATACACTTTTTACGGTTTGAAAATACAATTTTTTCAAAATTTTGCACTCATTGCGTTGGAGATTTTGAATTTAGCACCTCCTTTAGAAAATTTCTAGTTGCGTATGGTTAGTATTCCTAGTTTTTGAATGGAAGTGAAAAAATTTCAAATTCATGGCAAATTTAGAGAAAAATACAGTGATTTTTTCTTCTCTTAAAATTCGTTAAAACACCCTGGACAAAGTAGAGCGAGCGGATGGATTTTTGAAAATATTATAAAATTGACAATGAGCAGCGCTTAATAATTGCCGAATGATGTCGAACTAACGTGGTAAAAATTTTACCCCTCAAAGTTCAATTTTACCCGACCCAGCGATAGCTTAAAGCGAAAAAAATACCAAAAGTTCTCAACAATTGTAAAAATAATTTTTTCAACAAAATTTATTAAAAATGGGCTTAATACTGTATTTTTATATCAAATATAATCAGTAATGATAATTTTTCATTGCCACTCTCTTTTCGAGGGAGACCAGAAAAACATTATTCTTTATATTTTTTAGAATATATTAAAATAATTTGAGAAGAATTCGATTTTGAAAAAATTTCAATTTGAAATGGTTCTCATGTAGTTATTTTAACTTTTTCATTTCTTTCTTAAATATCTTCATTTTATGGGCAAAACATCGTTCAAATAAAAATCAATAAATTAGGAGTACTGTACTACATCTATTTCAATTGAAACTTTATCAACATCGAATTTTTCTCGAATTATTTTACATATTAAAATAGATACTTCAAAAAGTGAAAAAAACAAACGTTTTTCTGATCTCCATCAAGAAGTGGGTAGAAATGAAAATTTTTCGTAGTTAATTACTTTTGGTAAAAATAACAGCATTAAACCCATTTTTAATCAAATGTTTTGAAATTTTTTTTTACAATTTTTTAAAATTTTTGGTACTTATTTTTTAGCTTTGAGCTTTCGCTGCGAAGAATAAATCTGAACTTTGAGAGCTAAAATTTTTGCCACGTTAGTTTGAGGCGATTTGAAAACCATTGAACATCACATGTCATCAATTTTCCAAAATTTCCGAAAATTGGTTTACCCTACTGCGTTGCGTACTTGTTGAATAAACCTATCTACTTTTTTTAAATGCCTACGTATCTATGAGAAGTATGATACGATTTTAGACCCCCCCCCCCCTGCTAATAATAGGTAAGTATGATACGATTTTAGCCCCCCCCCCCCCATGCTAATAATAGGTAGTTTTTAGTCTAAAATATGTATAATTGAAATCACATACTCACGATTAATTTGAGTATAGGAAGTTTGTGTTGGTAGAGAGCAACTTCTAAAAAAAATATCTAAAAATGGGCTTAGCTCTTTGCTTGTACTCGTATCTTCAAATTTACAAGCTGAAGCAGGGAAACATCGTAGCAAAGATTTCACTGTTCATTCAAATGAATTTTTGATGAGAACTGAATATTATAATATGATAAGATAGTAAAGTTTTATGATGAATAATACGATGTTTAAGTTTATGATTATTGCAGTCGAAACAAATACGTACATTTTCGTGTTTTATATCAGTTTTGAATGCATTTCCAAGTTTAATTTGTTTTTAGTTCTTCATTGCATATTGCGAGGACGAAATCCGTTAGTTGAAATTTCAACGTATTTTTCGCTCTCGAAATGATACGTACAAAAAGGAAATCCGAAACAGTTGACTCATTTTAAAAACATACGACTAGAAAAATGTACATATTTTATGTAGAATAAATTCGGCGTAATTTTTATGTAGGTACGAGAAAATTATGGAAGGCGGTGGGTCGCCTCGTTACCACATCGCGTACACTGTCGGATGCTGTACTACGGTACACTCAAAACGTAAAGGTAGTTTTTCAAACGGACAATATGATTGTCACCGTCAAATTGGAATTAATCATGTGGCGAGAAAAAGCGCAGGAATTTTATTTACCACCGCGCGGTGGCAAGCTAATGTAAAATTGCTCGTAATATATTTTCTTTAATGGCGTAAATATATCTCCGGTGAGCAAAGTGTATTGTGAAAAATGTCACGACGTCTTAGCGACCTACAGGGAACGGTAGAAGGAAATTTATAAAGTATTTGGATTCGATAAAATTCGCCATCGATTTGAAATATGATTAAAGTAGGTTCAAGAATTTTCGCCATCGTTATCTGCTATTTTTATAAATTGAAAAATAATAAGATTTTATAAGGGTTTCGCGTAAAAACCTACCTATCCGTAAAAGATTTATAA
This sequence comes from Ferrisia virgata, assembly GCA_900060175.1. Classification (NCBI taxonomy): domain Eukaryota; kingdom Metazoa; phylum Arthropoda; class Insecta; order Hemiptera; family Pseudococcidae; genus Ferrisia; species Ferrisia virgata. Next base: position 6,629 of record FIZR01001438.1, read on the forward strand.
AAATCATTTTCCCCTTCGTATCGGTATTAAAAGCTTTATTTCGTTGTTAACCGAATTTCCTCTCGGATTGATAAAATTACTGCTATTATAACCGATCAGTGCATAGATAAAGGAAATGAAATCGTAATGACAATATTTTTCTATAGCAAAAACAACTGCCTACGTTCGTCGCTACGCCAATGCCACTTCTCACCTCGCCTCGCCTCGCCTCTCGTATCAATCGATTTTTGATTAATTTTCAACATTATACGTAGATACGCTTTGGATAATGAAAAATTTTCGTTTTCGATAATGGCTAGCATTATTTTAGCTACAAAAAGGACTCGATAAAACTGGTACTGGGTACTTTACTTTTATTTCTTTTTTCTTTTTCTTTCTTTCTTTCTTTTTTTTTTTTTTTTTTGCACATTTCGTTTTGTGTGTATATATATGAAAAAAGTCAAGTCGAAGTCGATGCATGCTGTTTAGTTGAAGCACGTAAGTATACGTGACACTCTGACAAACCGATTTATCGGACTGGTATAGAGTTAAATACATTCGTTGTTTTGACGCTTGAAATAAGATTTTTGTATTCCATTATGTACCTGTACTTACTACCCAGTAAGTAGCAACCTATTAGGGTGAGCTACACTAGTTTGCAAAAAGACCTCCAAATAATGTGATAAAAATTTCAGCTTTCCAACTGAATTTTTTAAACTTGCAAAACTCGCTTGAAGTTTGAAAATTTTTTCCAAAATTGAAATTATTATACATATTTGTACCCAAAATGATCATTAGCGACACAAGTATTCATCAATACCACTCTTATCAAAAATTTTTAAAAAATCTCATTTTTGAGGTGTTTTCGCGATTTTCCTTTGCAGCAAAATAGGTACATTTTCATAGAAATCTTGTTCCTTTTCGATTTTAACGCGTTGATGACGTCATCAAGAACGTAGTTCAATATACATTTGACTTATAATCAGGATATCGGTGAAATTTATTTATTGCCATGAAAATTTTATATTCATTGAATGATTTACATACTTTGTAAGGTGTTCTCCGGAGATGGTAATAGGCATCAGACGTATTGTAGAAATGTCTATTTTTTTTTGCCTATTTGTTTATTTCTGTTTTAATGTGATAGCTCAAGTAAAAGTGGTCCGATTTTCTTAAAATTTTTACCTTAGCTTCGGATCACTTTTCCTCAGAGCTGATTAGATTCTTCAATTAAATGGTCCATTAGGGACCGAGGTGTGGTATTTTTCAAAGTGTCTTAATTGCACCATTTCCTCATTAGATTTTTGGATTAAATGATCCATTAGGGATAAAATAATCCATTAGAGATCGTATGGATGACGTCATCAAGAACCTAGTGTAAAAGTTAGATTTTTCGAAATTTGCTGAAATTAATTTATTTCCATGGAAATTTTATACTCATCAGATGAAATTTTGATTCACACACTATTTTCGAATGCTGGAATACCAACTATGGATCTTTGAAAAGGGCAAAGTGCGGAAAATAAATCATGAATGGACGAAGGCACGGCCGGATTTACGTATAGGCAGTATAGGCAGCTGTCCAGGGACGCAAAGGCTCAAGGGGTGCCAAAAAGGCGCTAGATATTGAACAAACTCTAAACGTATGCTGTTTGGACACAAGTGCAAATTTGGATCAATTGAGAGAAAATTAGAAAAATTTGCCTTATCCAACATTTCAGAATAAACTCGGTGAAATATTTTCCAACTGCAAAGAAAATAAAGATAATCCGGACAAAGTGAGGAAAGTGAACGAATTTTTAAAAACGAAGAAGAGGGGGGAGAAATTGGAGGACTATTTAGAAAGTAGCGCCATAAAGATGAAAGAATACAATTACAAAGAACTAGGAATATTGGACGAAAAGTTTAAAAAATTTTAAGAAATAAAATTCCTTAATAAAAAAATGGTTGAGCAAAAATACACAATCAAACAATTCTGATGCTGACAATTTTCTGAAAATTCGAGATGGGAAAGGAATATATAAGTGAGATGAAGAAAAAGAAAGCATCGCAATTTTTAGCCTAATTTTCGTAACATATTCCTATCATGAGAATTGAGGGTTGAAAGGGTTCAATGGAGTTAAATGGAGCTAAAAAGTCACCCCCCTCTCCAAGGTGCATCTAGGGTCCTTACCAACTGTACTTACCTAGTTTCATTTTCCCAGCCAGATTCGGAGGGGAGTTATGTGAGGAACAAACATTATAAATTAGAAAAAATGACCATGAAACCAAATATTCAGGGCTGTCAGGGGATGCAATGAGGCTAAAAACTCTAGATCCCTGAAATACACATATGCATGGTTTGGGAGGGGAGGGGGAGGGGGTTGGTCAAGAAAATCTTTTTTAGTGTAGGGCTGTAGAAGACCATGTAAACCATTCTTGATTAAAGCCATTCACTCCAGTCAACACGTGACACCGACCAAAATCGGTCAACATTTTTGCAGTAGGTTTAGATAGGCGGCAAATGTAATATATAGTAGAGGGGATAACTTTGGATTAAAATCTAGTCATGTTCAAATTTGGGGAAAAGGGTACTGAGGAGCTAGTTCGTTTTCAAACTAATCGATATAGAATCGAAAATGATACATCATATTCAAAAATTTGCTTTCTTCATTAATTAGAGGGGAAGGATAGGAAGGTGTTTTTTTCTTTTTAATCATGAAAAGGATCAGGTCTTTGTATACAATTTCCCCCCTCCCTTCTTCAATTCAAATTGGAGACTATAATGGGGCATGTAGAAATAGCAGGTGTCCTAAACGCAAATTTGGTAGTTTTGACTTCCTGATTAGCATTGCTGGTAGACATGGTTCAGTGGAGGGCCCCTACTAAATGTACATACTAATTTCAAGTTCCTAGCTCGATTTGGAGGGGAGTTATGCGAGGAACAAACTGCAAAAATAAGAAAACCCAACCAAAAAATCTCATATTTTGGGCTGAAAAGTCGACACCTCACAAAAGGCACATTTAAGGTTCCTACTAAATGTATAAAATTGGGGTGTATACGTTGTACACTGTATTAGACAATTTATGTTACATACACTCAACGGGGGATAGGTACGGGCGTCAAATGATCTAATGCCTATAAGCGCAAAATATATAAATCTGGCTCTGGATAAAAGTAAATATACTTGGTTTATTTTACTGAAAATTTAGTGGAAAAAAAAAACATTTATTGAAGTGAAAAGATTCATGAAAAATATGAAAAACTTGTTCTTTAAGCACCCCTGAAAAATCGCCTTCAGGGAATGAAATTGAAATATTGCGCCTAATCCTCTTAAATTGACATCCCACATTCGTTTCACGTGGGGGTTTCTCAAAAAAATTTCCTTCATACTTTTTCAGAAAATCATGAAAAACCGCAAAAAGTGATATTCTTTAAACCTCCTGAAAGAGGGGTAATGATGAAAACTTCTCGCCAATGATCATTTCGAGTTCAGATATGTATATAATAATTTCATTTTCGAAAAAAATTTTCAAAAAACATTATTTATTCGATTTTTTGAAAATTTCTGAAAATTTTCGAATTTTAAATGAGTTTTACGAGTTTAAAAAATTGAGTTGGGAGTGCTGAAGTTTTTACTACATTTTTTTGAGGTCGTTTCGCAACTATTGTAACTTCGCCGATTGCAGATTTTCAAAAAATGGAAAATTCAGTCCAGCCTAGTACCTACCCGTAGAAAGATGGTTTTAGATGTGCAATAAACGTGTAACATGTGTCATTTTCAGTTTTCATCAATTACTAATTGAAAACTGAACAAAAATTACTTCGCTATATTGGAAAATTTTACTTTGCAGCGGCTAATTTGAAATTCTCATTGCATTTATAAGTATGTAAATACTGGTTAGATTAGCGGTAGTATTTCAATAAGCCCAACAAAGACAACGCGTTGTTGGTATGATTTATACCTATCACCTATTACCTATCTACGTCTTTAACAGTGAATGACGTCGGTTCCTAGCGATACTAATTTATTAGACGTACATAAATTATACATTAGAATTTCGATCGATTTGCATCTTCAAATGTAGTGGGTAGATAAATAAACGTACCTACTACCTACTACACTCCTTTAATTAACTCGTACTGTATACGTTACATACTTACGTAGTACGTAACGTACATAACGTACATGCCCAGGTACATGTTGCCGCGATTCAGTTGTAACTGCTACAAAATTTGTATTCAAGCTGAGTAGAATGTTGTCACCTAGTGTTTTTGTTGATTATAACCGAAGTTGTAACACAAATGAAATTTAATTAATTTACTCATTCCATTCAATTTCGTATTTTCATTTTTTCCCCCTTTTCATGGAATACAGGTAACGTTGATGCTTACAAATTATGTTCATTACGTTTGAAAAGCGTTCACAAGTCGAATACGTTACCACGTTGTGACGGTTGTTGGAATAAGTTTAGCTTGTTAATGAAATGAATAGTGGAACCGTAGAATATGTATGGAAAGTGGCTTAATTTTGTTTGCGTATAGTTCTAAGTTATGGACAAATTTCAAGCTTGTATTTATGAATTATGGGTCGTGATGTATTGATGAGCCGCTTGATACATTCATTTACATCGGTATATTACCCGCACGTAGGTATGGTTTATCTCTATGGTACCTAGCTACCTACAAATCCACGCACGGTGAGCTTTTATTTTGAAAAGCTCAACGTACTTTATTTTCTTATGACGTCAAGAAAATTTAATATGAAGGAACTGGTCGCATTTCTGTAACAAAAGCCTTGAAGACAAAAATATGTAGTCGAAATTCACAAACAAACCCTCTTTGTTGTTTTTTTGAGAACACTTTTCATTTTGCCATAACCGTTTTCAATACGCTAGGTCGTGTTTATAGCTTGTTTTTTTGGAACGAACACAAATTGGAAAAAATGTTAGCAAGAGTATTTTTGCAACAAAGACCCTGAGCCAAGAACCAACACCGGATATTTGATCAACAATCTCAAAATAGTTGAAATTCATTCGAAGCTAGATTTTTCAAAATTAAAAAAATCTACTTTTTTGAAAAAAAATTTTTCGGGCAATTTTTGAATTTTTTTCACATTGAACTACCCATTTTGATCAATGACTACCGTAAAGAGGGAACGGTTTAGATTTGTCAATTGCTGATCTGCTAGAATGGTTGCCTATCGTGTGCTACCCCAGATGCCTACGTATCATAGGCAGAGGTATATAAGTACATGGCGTATTTTTTCCCCCCAAAAATGGCAAGTTTTTGTGTGGCAGTGATGCCAACATGAATAATTAAAAATTGACGATTCTGAAAAAACAATAATATAAGACTGATTAGAGATTGAGGAAATACTAAGTAAACATTGTTATATGAAAAAAACTGTTTGATTCCTGATCTGAAGAAGCAACAATCCAAAAAATTATGAAGATTTTTTTTAGCCTTCTGTCCCCTTAATTCTTTTAAATCGATGCTCATTCATATCTAGAACTGTGTAATTTTTCCTCTCTATGTTATTTACTTATTTTTTCAAAATTGTAAATTTTTGATTTTTTGTAACTGTTGATCATTAGCCTGATTTTTTACGTTATGCTGTCAAGCAAAACGAGACTAATCACGGTCTATCGACCTGCGGTAGATGAAGGAGGGGAAAGATCAACAAAATCCGTTTTGGGAATCCTAGAAGAACATTATGATCATTTTTGACCATGTAACATTTATTCTTATTTTTTTTATTGAAACTAAAAATCGTTAGCTCAACTCGATACCGACCAAACTCGGCCAAATTTGGGAAATAGATTTCGATTGGGGACGGATTCGATATTTTGAAGAGGGGTTGGCTTCAGGTCAAAATCCAGTTATGCCCAGATTTGGGAGAGAAGATGTTGAGGGACTGAAATTTAAAAAATGTTTTTTAAAAAAAAAAAACAAATCGATAGACAATTCAAAGTTGTATAACATGTCCAAAAAGCACCCTTTTAGGTCAATTAGGAAACGAGATATGAGGGTTTTCCCTCTTTTGGCCTTGAAAAAGGGTTGTTCCTCCTCTATCTCCCCTCCAAATTGATCTAAGAAGTTGAAATTTGGTATTTAGACTTAGTAGGGGCCATAGATGTGCCTTTTGAGAGTTTAGACTTTTCAGGGCTATATTACGAGTATTTTTCGAATTCATTCTAGTAAGAGGAGTGCATTACTGCAAATAGATATCAAAAATATCGATATTGTTGCGATCACTAGACGAGATCAAAATCATTACCAGATTCGTGATCAGAAACTTAATAATAATAAAAATTCATTGAAATTTTAATTTTTCAAAATTTGAAAATATCCACGAGTACTCCTATTTTTCTTTTAACCTGATTTTCTATTTCATATTCTTAATGAAAAATTGGCAGCCAGTCCATTGCAGTCCATCGACCTACGGTGAAAAAGGGAGGAAGGGAATTATCAACAAAATCCATTTTGGGATTCTGAAAGACCTTTGAGACCATTTTTGGCGATGTCCGGTATTCATTTTCATTTTTTTACCGAATTTGCATCTAATTGTACCTAATTTTCGATTAAACTTCATAATCATAATCGTCATCATCACCATCATTATCATTAAAGAAAAAATATTTACTGAGCTTCACATTGACCAAAAATGCTCCATTTAATATCGTTTTTCACCTTTTTTAGCTTTTCAGGAATTCTTCATAAATAAATATTCGATCGGAACAAACGTAATTTAAACTTTCATAAAGGATGGAAATTTGAAAAATTTCTTTCATAAATAAAAATGAAAATTCAAAGATTTTTTCCTTTTGTTGATTTTTTTTTAGGAATTTATTAATTTTTCCGAAACATTTTTTTAATTTTTTACAATTTTAAAAACCCAATATTTTGGTCTAGAATATTATGTGAAGTCATCCACGTGTCGTGGAAAACTTTGTAAAATTACTATACACGGTACTTGTATGTTGTTCTGTGTATCCACAGTCGAAGCTACGTTAAATATGTATCGTAATCTATACATTACTCTCACGTCTCATTCTATCTCACGCTCACACCCTCGTCGAATAGCTTTATGGTAGCATACGAGTAGGCGAGTACATGTTACATTTAAGGTAATAATTATTAAGAAAATTGAAAATTCGCCACCATTCGTGTCACGTGGTAGATGTGTTACGCATGCATTGCGTGTTAAGGTACACATACAGAAAGCGAACAAAATATGAGCCAGATTCGTGCAAATGTATTATTTATGAGAGATATTTGTATGGCATATGTTGTAAACTGTTATTTAATACTTTGCGCTAACAATTATGACACTTTGTCGCGAACGCTGGAAAATAATTCAAAATATATACGCAAATCGATCTGTTAATTAATTATTGATAAGAACCGAACTAACGTACGAGTATAAATTAATAATTTATCAAAGGGTGAATTATCAACTCGTCACAAATTTCGCTGATAATGTTACCCTGTCAGATACCATATCAAGTTGGAAAAGCTTCTGGTATATTATCCGCATGTATATAATATATATATATATATATACCGTGTATATACAGAAGGCCTAGGCCTACACTACGTATACGTATTTTATAGTTACGCTAGCTCACCGCATCATCGCAGTTTTACTTCGCTGATCAAGCAGCATCAGTTGAAAATGCGTCTGTGTTGCGAAAATAATATTCTCATCAATCATTTATTGCTTGTCATCTGTTGTGGTGGAAATTCATTGCACGCGTCCATTATTCTTTTATCCAATCTTTTATCTGACTTGAAAAATAAACCATCAACCACTTTGCTTGGCATTATTTCGTTGTGAGCTTTTTTGATTCTGCTGGATTTTTACGTTGCTTTAACGTATAAATGATAATGAAGAAAAAAAAATATATACCTAATGTTATTAAATGACGGATGATATTTTTTCGTCAACGTGAAAGTTGAATTTTTCTCCAAATATTATCGTTAACGGTATTTTTTTTTTTTCATCATTTTAACTCTCCCTTGTCCTTTGCCATCGCCAATATTTCACAATTCATTCTACAGCTACGTTATCAGTTCATCGATAAGTTTTATAAATAATATCTTTACTCGAAGATGAATATCTCATTTCAATTTAACTGTACATTTTATGGTTTTATTAATAATATACTGTTCCAAGCAACACCGCAAATATTGCGGTTTAAAATTCGAAGTTATTGTGGTGCAGGCCTAAGTGATTTTTACCTTTGCTCATTCTTTTTACGCTTCTCATTTTCTATACAGAGAAATTTGGTTATTACCCTATACCCAACTTTGTAACTTTGATCAGTTTATCCATTTCATGATACTGAAAATCTATTAACGATCATATTTGGTGATTTCTTACAAGTACCGGATGTTCCACATTAACCTCGCCATCCTTAAATCAGTGATAATTCAACTCATGACACTTACATGTATAATGGTTAGCATACCCAAAAAATTGAAGGGGCTAAGATATGCTATTTTTCAAATTTTATTTTCACCCTTATAAAAATCAATAGCGAGGACGAAGTCGTTCGTAAAGTATGACAAAATAAATACAAAAAAAAAGTGACTAAAAGTTTGTAATTTTTCTACTTTTTTGTGAATAAATTTTGAAAAAGCCATTATGAGCATCTCATTAATAAATTTGAAAATAAGCAGGAGAGAATTTTCAACTCAATAGTTGGAACGGTAACCCTGATGGTTGCATTATACAAAGAGAAAAAAATATTTTCGTAAAAAAATAGATCAAAAATTTCTAATTTTAGAGGTAAATGTGAGGGAAGCAAAACGATTGCACCACAAGGCAAGGATTATAAGCAGCGACTCGACGGTAGTAAAAAAATCAAAAGTTGGAATGTAGTGGTTGGCAAACTGTAAAAATATACGTTTAAAAAAATATAGTTAAAAATTTTCAATTTTTTCAGTTTTTCGTGAATAGCTTGTGAAAAATTTACCAACTCCCAACTGAAAATCTTTAAAATGAGTATCAGTACATCTCTCTCACAATGGCCCAAATAGAAACTTTGAAGTTTGCTTCTCCGAAAAGGAATGTTAAAAATTGAAAAAAATCATGAATTTTTAAGAAAAAAATTCAAAAATTTTACATTGTCTGGGGGGGGGGATAAAAAATAATTAAAAATAAAGATGAATATCTGGCCTGACCAAAAATGGTGGTAATGGTCTTCTAGCACCCCAAATCGAATTTTGTTTTATATTTCCAACCCCTTCACTCGTTCCGATTGACTGTAATAGTCTGGTTTTCATTGACAATATGATGTGGGAACTGAGGCTAAAAATTACTGAAAAGCAATGAAAAGCAATGAAATTTCCAAAAAAAAACAACATTAATTTCAGGTATCCCTTCGCATTTAAAAATTCGCTATCCAATTCACAGCTGAAAGTTACATCAATTTCCATCAACTCTTGTAGTTATCAGTAATTCTCAATTATTGGCGAATACAATTTTTTTCAATTTACTGGTAGTTGATATACTCGGCCTCCTTAAAGTGACATTTTGGCGCAGAAAATATTCTTAGGGCAATCAATACTGGTGTTTAAATCAATTAGAGATCGTTTTGAACACTTTTTGTACGTATTATTGACCACAAGCAAGTAGCCTTATATTGATTTGGAATTTTTTCAAGAGAAAGGTAATTTAGATGGTGACTGGGAGAATATATATTGGAGTAGAGCATAAATTTTTTTCAGAATTTTTTGATCATTGCAGGCGACAAAGTTTGCAAAAATGTAAAAAAAAAATCCTCTTACTTATAAACTACTGGCAAATTACCTTACTCACAGTATACTATAGCCTGAATTTTTACGAGAAAATTGTGCTAAAAATGAGATTTTACCCCAGCATATATGACAACAGAATATATTTATCAAAAAGTTTCCTATAAGTACCTACCTGTTTTATACTTTTTAATTTATTTTCATCTGCAAAAATACAAGTAGTATAGCGTAAACGACTGCGATCCATGCTTTCGAAGTGTTGGGTGAAGGTTTGAGAAAATGAACGAAAAAGCTCGACGGTTTTCTTTACCGTGGGAAATTGCTTGGTTACGATATTTGAAGTAGCTTGTCGCTCGATTAGTAAAACCATTTGAATAATTTATCAAGTTAAAATCTTCTTTACTTATGTATAAATATAAAGAGTGTAAAAGTTGCTAAAAGCCTTTGCATTGTAGTTCGTTTCGTTTGGTAGCCGATTCTTTTTCTCCTTTTCCTATCTTTCCTTCCCTTTTTATTTCTTCCTATGGTATGAATCGTAAGTCGTATTCGTCACAGGAAAAATCGATTGTAAAGTTAAACGACTACAGAATTAGGCAATTAATTGATAGTGTTGTCGCGGTGTTTTTGTTTTTCAAACTTGAGGAAGAGCAACTCATAGAAGTTGTTCGGTTTATGATGGGTATGTTTGACAATGATATTATAGATTTCGTAAGTATATACGCTGTCATTTTGTTGCGCATAAAACGAATACGATTTTTAGTTCGGTGTTCGGTTATATTTGGTAGAATTTTATGTGTGGTTGTACGAAATAGAGGGTAGAATTAAATTTTAGCATCCTTTATTGCCGAGTTTATTGACATTATTTTTAGAAAAATGATCAGTTTTTATCGAAGTATACGAGTATGTATACAAAACACGATTTGAGAAATTTAATACCATCGTATATGAGTTTTTTCGACAATGTGGCAACTATTTTAGTGATGAATAATAAAATGAAATGATTTATCGTTTTATTTCCTTTTCGCTATCTTTTTCCTTTTAAATATTGCGCCTTAGTATACATCTACAGATAATAATGTAGAAACTGGAATAGTATTCACATTGATTAGCAATCCAGCGAAACGACGCATTTTTCAAAACTAAAAAAATCTCTAATAAAAACCATTTTGACATTTTTTGAATGAAAAAATATTTCTCCCAATTTTCAAATCTTTTCTACTTAGACTCCCTATTTCGACTTTTCTGAATCGTATTTAACGGTTATTTTCGATGAACACGACATAAAAAAGAAGTTGGCGAGCATATCTCGGCGATGAAGTCTGCGAGACTAAAATCAACATCGTAGGTATTCGCAGTCTATGATCTCGAATCAGCTTAAACTCACTCAAGAAATGCATCCAAGTCTCTATTTATCAAAATTTGAAAAAATACTCAGGTTTTCCACTTCAGTTTTTTTGAAGGAAAACATTTTTCGAACTGTTTCTACGTTTGCACCCTACTGCCCCCCCCCATTTCGACCTTCCTAAGTCGTGTTCAAGCATCATCTTCAATGAACGTAGCAAAGGGGGAAAGTTGACTTATTGTATTCGCAATCTAGCACCTGAAATCAGTATTTTTCATTTAGATTTTTTATTTTTTTTCTCAAATCATCCGCGACCATTACAAACTCAAGCGGCATCTTCCACGAGTATAACATTGTCTTTTAGCTGAGATAAAGAGGCTATTCTGTGATGAGACTCTTGTGTGATGATCATAATTTTTACTTACTTCACAGAACTGGACCCAAGATTTAAACTTATTTGGAGCCTGTGCACGTCAATGTCTGTGAGGTTGGGTTGGATGTTCAGTCTGTTTTCATGTCTTTCGGCATATCTTCTAGTTTCTTCGATGTGCTTTTGTATCTGTAGACGTTGTTCATTTTACGTAGAACAACATTTTGATAACACTGGATGACTTATCCACAACCAGATGGGCTCGATTACCAGCTGGTATAAGAACTGTTTATATTGTAGGCTGAGTGACAGATGAGGGTTCACTAGCCAGTAAATTTCGCGAGTGATCGTATATGAATAAATTCAAAATTAATCACGATTCAGTTTAGTCAGATCATGTACGAATAAATTCTAAGTTGATGACGATTCCGATCGATCAATCTTATCCTCTAATTATCTTCATCAGGTTTGGTGGAAGAATTGAAAATATGACAACAGGTAATCCAAATACTTTTTTGCCTATGTGGTAGGGGCACTGTAGTGAAGAAGAGATAGATTAGGTAGGTAAATAAATCAAACCTATCAAGTATTATCTCTCTCTTTACGTACAATATAACTATTGGCTAGAATTATGATTGATTATATCCACTTAATACTACAGCCATCATTGGGAACTGTAATTCAACCTGTTATTTAATTGCACCGTCTCGATGCATGTGCGCACTCACCACCACCACCAGCTCCTGCTGGACACTGACTGAACTAATAATTAGTAGAAACGATCAGCCTATTTATTTTAAGTCTATGACTTGGTTGGAACACAGCATACACATACACTGCACATGATGAGCTCAGTTTTCACTCAGAGCTTGTACGAGACAGATGTCTCTTCCTGATCATACGAGCCCACATAACATGAAGATTAAGGTCAATAAAAAACATGAGAGTGTCCGCGCAACCTAAAAAATACCTCCCTATCCATCTCATCCCTCCCACCACTATACATCCGCACCCTAGTAAATTCCTCTATCTCTCCCTCCTCACTCTCGCATTACCTCCCTTCTTCGCTCGCCTACCTTTTTCAGCTGGATTAGCTTTTTGCAAAATTCGAGCTTCGTCACTTTTCCCTCCTCTCCTCTCCTCTCCTTCCTCTAACTACGCAAATACTTGGTAACCTAATCTGTTATTCAACAAAACCTACTTTACATACCTAACAGTGTCCCTCCTTAGGTTAGATTTTATTGGTGAGGAGAGGAGGAAAGAGTGTTGGCCTGAAGTTTTGCAAAAAGTTGGTAAAGTTACGAGGGTGAGTTGGGGAATGTACCAGAGTGCGGGGTTTAGATTGGTGAAATGTGAGGAGTGATGGAAGGGCCAGGTGCGGGGCTAGGTCAAGGTGGACGTAAAGGGGGGATGTTCTCGATGTACCCATATGCTACTTTAGCAATCTCTGACCTCGAATCAATCCAAAAACATTTTTATTTTTGTTTCATTTCGATTTTCCAAATTTTGAAACAATTCTTTTAGAAAACCATTTCTGCATTTTTGTGAGGAAAATTTTTTTTTTCTGATTTTTGAACCTTTTCTTTGTGGACTGGGTCCTTCTGAATTGTGTTCAAGCATTATTTTCGATTAACAGAGCATGAGGGAGAACTTAAAAGCTAGTATTCATAATCGTTTTTAGGCCATTACTTGAGTATGCGTAAGTTTTAATTTTTTTTAAATGGGAATCGAATAACTTTGCCTTCAAGTTAATATTCATTTTCTGTTTTAAAAATATGACTTTTTCATTAAATCTTTTATAAAAATTGCTGTAAAATTCATCACTTAGCTAAGTAATACTTGAGGAATGTGTATGAATATCAGCCCAAATGAAATGATCTATCGTTTCCATTTATTTGCACTTTGTTTTGCTCTTTTAAATATTTCGCTTTATTATCTGTACAATGAATTTCTTCAGATACAGTACCAAATAATGTAGGCATAACGTGGAATAGCATCGGCATTGATCAGAAATCGAGCGAAATAACGTTTATGTAGAAAATCAAAAGAACAAGACAAGTTAATTTTAGGCAATATCTGTAAGAGCGGGAAGAAACTAAAAAATGAAAAAAAAAAGTAGCGAGGCAATTACTAAACGTACAAGTATATACGTCGAGAGTCTCGCACATTTCATAAAACTCGTACATTTTTCAATTAAGTTGGAGTGTATAGATGCGCGAAACCCTTATATTCAACAAATGCTTTTCTGTCGACGATTATCTATACTTTTTAGAAGTGTATATTGCAGCAAAAGCCGTTGTTACGTACTTTAACTGTAGCAGATCATAAAAGCTTTTATCCTTTCTCGATGTTACGTTTCTTTTTCGTAATCAACGGAGAAAAACGATATATTTTACGCGTTGAAATCAACCTTTATTTTTAAGGCTATACGAGTATATCGTTAGTCTTTACGTTGGAAAAAGGGTTTCCAAGGGTCACGCGTTTATACTTTTTGACTTATGAGATTTTCGTTTGTATTGCGTTTATATTATTGCTCTTCCGTACGAGGTAAATATCCGTGAATGATAGATGGGCTAGTTTACTATTCTATATGAGATATTAGAAGGCACCTACTGTACGAAGGCGGATCACTAGCTCTTAGTATGAGTCGTCGAACATTTAAGAGTGATTGTGATGAATTTTTTTCCTCTTGAAGTATATTAAATATATTGAACCTTTTTTAATATACTTCAAGAGGAAAAAAATTTTTTTTTTTTTTTTTTTTTTTTTTGCTAGTGTACTCGTCTATTTGTACATTTATATATTGGCCTATAATCGTACATGTCGACCAGATCTGTGAAAATTTTCGTACCAGTCGATCACAGCGGAAAATTTTACAAATTTTTAAAAAGGTGTTGTAAATTTTAGTTTACTGAGTGCAAAATTATTCTGATGACACAATTAGTTTCATATAGAACTTCTCTCCTTGAAAAAAATATCTTGAAATCTCAAACATGAATTTCTCAAAAAAAAAAAAAAATGTTTTGATATGCCGGACTAATTGAAAGTCTGCAGAAATTATCTCATTGAATAACACCCTGACAGCGAATAAAATTGTTAGGAGCAATTACGTTTCCATGAATTACATAAAAATGAAAATTTTAAAAGTCAAATTAGACAGGTCGAAACCCTCAAAAAGCACATCTAGGGTCTCTACTAAATGTACATACCAAATTTCAACTTCTTAACTCATTTTTGTGATGAGATAGAGGAGGAAACCCCCGTTTTCAAAGTCAAAAAGATGAGAAAAACTTATATCTTCCCTCTTAATTGACCTAGGAAGTTGATTTTTGGATATGTTATATAATTTTGGATTCTGTATCGATTAACTCAGAAAGGAACAATTTTTGTGTTTTTCGCCTCTTAGCATTCCGTGTCCCAAAATGAGGTGAGACTGAATTTTGACCCGAGGTCGTCCCCACTCATATATATCTAATCCGCCGCTAAATTGAGCCGATTGACCGAATTGGAGCGATTTTGGTCGCCACCCTATTAATAAAATTATTATAGAATCGTGAACAAAATCATCTGCTAGTCGCTAGCAATTTTTTTGGTTAAAAATCGGGCGACTAATAGCTGTGGTGAGTTGCGAGCAACAGGCGAGTCTCAAGTGGCTACTGAAGTTATCAACATGCAACTGTATGAAGATGGTAGTTGTTAGAAAATTGTTTTAATGGTCTTCTAGGACCCCAAAATGGATTTTGTTGGTATCCCCCATCGCCTTTGGTTGATAGACTGTAATAATCTGGTTTTGATTGGCAACATGGCATAGAAAACCAGACTAATAACCCATATTTTGGTTGACATGTGTGGGAATTACTATTTAAATATATATTTATATATTTACAGTTAAAACCATTTCACTGGCATTCATGCAAACTTGTCAACTACTCCTTTAAAATCTTCAAATTTTGAAAAGAAAATTCTTATTTGAAACCTAATTTATGCATCAAAACTTTAATACCAGATTCATATCGATAGCAAACGAGCCTTCCTTTGGAAAAAATTAGAGGTATTCTAAACCAAATTTTACAAAAAAAAAACTAAAATTCTGGAGACTATTTTAAACTTTTGAAATATTACATAAGTATTTATTACAGAAAGAATTAGTTCGATTTTGATATGGTGGTTTTCTTTAATATCAAGTCAATTTTGACTGGAAAGATCTGAAAGTACCAACATGTATCAGTTTTTTTTTTTGCAATTTTCGCTGTGATCCACCATAAAAAAATGTAAAAATCAGTATTCTGAGAGATAATCCCCATCAAAACACATTTTAGAAAAAAAACGTTTATGTACCTGTTTTGGTTCTTGCCTAATAATGTTTAAAAAATTTTTTTCATTCATTTCTTCTCATCTATTGATTAAAAATTTTGTAAAAATTCCGGTATATAGCCCCTTCTTTCCCCTATACATTGTAGTCTGCTTCAGTTCCTAGCGTAAACTCTTCACCTTTATGCCAATTTTTTTCAATAAAAAAAATGCATTTCTTCACTTTACAGTAGTAGAGGGTGGTTTTCCTTCGGAACTTTTTTAGAAGGCCTCCAACAAGTTCCATAATAATTTCAAAAATCACATGATAGGTCTAATCCCCTAGTTACTCTCAAATTTTTTCGAATTGAATTTTTTAAAAACGTTTGCCTTTAATAGGCATTCTATTAAAATAACAAGTTCTCAAAAGATTAATAGGCACACGTTACGACGTTTAGACGTGTCTATGTATTTAATTCTTTTAAGTAGATAGTTATAACTGTGGGTTGCTGAATGTTGCTGAGAATGCAGTATCTCGCAAGTCGTAACTTCAGATTAATTGATTTTATGTTGAATTTAATCAGTGAATATGTAAGTATGTTATGGTATGTAAGGCAATCTTCAATTAATAATATCGACACCTGACCACCTTGTCTCGAAATTTCTAATCGACTAAACGTTATCAAATATACCAACCAATAATAAATTAAGTATCGAGTGAAATGTGGTCATGCGGTGAATTCATGCGTTTTGACGTTGCGAAATAACTGTAGAGGATATTGTGCGGTTGATTATCTCAAATTGGTGTAAATTAATGCGGTTAAATGTAAATTGTTAGGTATTCAATCGGTTGATTATTGACGAGTTTCGTTTATAATCATATTACTCGTGATATATTTCTAATTGATATTTATTTCACCATCTTTATGTCCAAATTATTACATTTTCATCTCGTTATAAAAACAAACTTTCACACTTTCAAAACATTTAAGCCGAAAAAGTTGAAGAAATTATGATACGTTTTAATGGATTTAGGCATTTCAAGATGATATTAACTTTTTACGATGTGACTTTTCAAATTAGATGGCATCTTTCTTCCTTTACCTAATTATCAACGATATGAAAACTTGAAATTGGGATCTACTTTTGAAATACTATTTTCGATAAAATATTATCAATTTTCGTGCATCTTAAGCACAGAAACTAGCTATTTACTTAATACTTATCTTACTTCTTAATTTGTTCCTTGAATATATATTTTTTTAATGAAAGATGATTTGAGCTTGAGAATTGGAAACTTATTGACTTAGCAGTATTATATTACGTACATCACGAATAAAAAGTAAAAAAACAAAATCGGATGTAGATGCCATATTAATTTTCACACCATTTGCAATTTTTACATCGAAAAAATAGGTCGATGAATATTTAATAACGACTTCTGAGTTAGGTACTTATGAAATGTTATCAACTTATTTTTTTTTTAATTATACCAGTACTTTCAACTCTTAATAGTGTGTTGAGAAAAAACAATAATCCCGTGTAACTTATTGAAAAACGCTGATTTTTAATCATCAAAAATTTTCACTGGATCAATATTTTATAAGGTATAATATTTGAAAACAGTCGAATAAAGGATTATTCTGAAAATTCATTTATTTGAAAAAAATTTTCGTCACAAAAGAGCGGGGCTATTGAAATGGATTTAAAAATCAGAATAGAAGAATATTGTTCGCAAATGGATATACTTGATACGTAGGTAGATAGGTAGATATTTTCTTTAAATCAGTTTCCGTTTCAAGTTATTAAGCCTTTCGACCATGAAATTGTATCATTAAAATTGAAAGAGAAACGAATTGATAACATGGTGTTGAGTGAAATCGATAAATATTCCATTAGGCATAAAATTATTTTTGTGCCTCGAAAAATTCGCTCGTACATGTAATATTTTTGGATAGCGAGCTAAATTTTTTTACCCTTCATTTTAAAAATACTTTTAATACCTTCGAGAAAATATTAATAATGTCGATAAAATTTTGTTACAGATTTTATGGAAGAACGAAAATGCCTTTTAGAAAATATTGGACCAGATTTACAAACCATGTACGATTCTACTGGGTTGGAGGTGAGTTCATTTTATATAACAATATTATATTTAATCCTCGAAGAACTAAATTGCTGTATTTTGACTGTTATTGACGAGTGTTGGAAAAAAAATTATATCGTAGTTGTACATGTCTAGGCTATTGCCAGATGTAAAACGTCATCGTATCACAATGAAAACCTGTGTGAGTTCTGCTGTGACTTAATAATGGTTTTAATCATTCAAATGAAACATTTATAAGCTGTGATATTCTCATATTTAAATCCGTGTATGGTTCGATATCATATTTTTTTTACATTAATCGTTTATTTTCACGATGAATACGATTAAATTGGCTATGTCAGATTGAGCAGAGAACGAAAAGATTACCGACTAACTGTATGAACACAGCAAGTGTACCAGAAAGGAAGTACTGTATGATCCTTCTTTTCTAGCTTAAGTATTTGTATAGTTTATGCTATCCCAATACCTTTTCCATGGAAAATGTTTGACAAAGCATCGCTGAACTTGTTGTTTGAAGTACATTGCATATACCTATTTAATTGATACCCGTCCACCACCCCCTCCATACATATAAATACCTATAAATTTTAAAACTAAGTATGGAGATATTTGGAGGAAGAGTAACTGTTTGCTATAAAAACAAAATTTTGACAAAAGTTTTCGTCAAGTAACGAATTTAAAAAAAGTTAAAAATAGAGAAAGTCAAAGAAGAAAGAGTCTTACTTCAGATAATTATTTGTAATTGAAAAATGAAATATACTTGTCCCAATTTTTTCTGAACTTGATGGAGAAATTTATCAGAAACTTAATACAAAAGTAGTTTGGCTTCTAAAATGTCAAAAAAAAGTTTTTGTTTTAAAATGAAGTTATAAGTTAAACGAAATATCGAGGAAAAAATATCAGAAAAAGTTTTAATTTGATATTTGAACGGTTTAGGCTGTTACTTTGTGTATGATTCAATCAATTCACCAACATTCGTTTCAACTTTTCGACAGTGCTGAAAAAACAATATGATAGTCGGTATACCTATGTAGATAAATTGAACATGTTTTGATGATTTGATTTGTGATATACACCAACACTATAAAAAACTAGAAATGCTGGTGTATCTTAAGAGTGGACTCATGTGTTAAAAAAAAATTGATGAATAAAAAAATTTTATTTCATTAAATTAGAAATTTGAGTAGTGTAATCTGCGTAGAAAAAGAAATTGTAAAACATAAATATTTTAATTTTAAATAATGAAATTTTAATTTTCTAAAATAGAAAAAAAAATTGTTTCATAAAATTGGAAATTTGAATGATGAAATCTGCGTATAAAAGAAAATTGTAAAATATAAAAGTTTCCATTTAATAAATTAATTTAAAATAGAAAGGAAAAAAAGATTTTCATGGAAATATATTTCGTTGCCGAGGAAAAGGTCTAATTGGACTCTAAAAACAATATGTCAGTCCATAATGGACCGTTTGGTTTCTGATGAACCATTTAATCGCTAATGAACCATTCAATCCATAATGGACTAATTTTTTCCTAATGGACCATTTGTCTCCAAAATCTGATCAACCCTGAGGAATCGCGATCCGAAGCTATGGTGAAAATTCTAAGAAAATCGGACCATTTTTACTCGAGTGTTATCACGTTAGAAAAAAAATAAAAGGAAAAATAGGTAGGGGATAGACATTTTGACATCAAAATGCATTTTGATACAAAAGAAATTATCAAACTTTGACATTTTGAAAATTAATATCTCGGTCCCTAATGAACCTTTTAGTTCAAAAATCTAATCACCGCTGAGGACTAATGTTTTGAACCTATGGTGAAAATTTCAAGAAAATCGAACCATTTTTACTTGAGTTATCGCGTTAGAAAACAAATTAATAATTAAAGAAACAAGCAAAAGAACCAACAAAGAAACTCCGATGATCGCAATAAAAAGGAAAAAAAAGACTGTAAAACGATTTGTATTGAGTAAGGGTTCAATTTAACTTATGAATACTGAACATCACCTCTTTTAAAGAAATGGAAAATGTTAGGGGAAGCTACCTTTAGGTTTTCTGCTCGGACCATGGAGCGAGGGGAAGGGTGAATTGCTTGTCATTTTAAACATTTTTAGGGGGGTGTTCATAATAGCTTTTTCAAAAGTTATTCAACAAAATTGAAAAAATTGAAGATTTTCAACTACATTTTTCATACTTATATCGTAACAATTTGTGAACCTTTTCATCCACGTTTTTGATTTTTTTGCCACAGCCCTTCACTCATATTCTTTGCCTTGTAACGCAATTGCTTTGCTACGGTCGCAACTAGCTTCAAAATTAGAATTTTTTTCTTCAATTGATATTTTTATTCTCTGTATTAATGCGACTCATGGATTTAGCATCCCAAACATTGCATTGAAGATGCTCTCCCGTTCAATTTAAAAATTTTTAATGAGATGCTCATGATAACTTTTTCAAAAGTTATTCACAAAAAATTGGAAAAGTTATAAATTTTTAGTCATTTTTAAAAATTTATTTTGTAATATTTTACAAACCACTTCACCCTCTCTTGACTTTTATACCACAGATACTTGAGAGTATGTACCATTGATGTATCAACCTTGAAAATTTAATAATTTGGAACTCGGTTATCAATAATCGTACATTGATGTGTAAACATCCGTAAATTGTTGAAATTTATCAATTTTTTTCTTAAAAGTTCATAATTTTCTGTTTCATGTTTTTTGTAGTATCAACTGCATAACTTTATACCTAGACCTACCTAGTACCTATACCAGGATATCTCTTATTTTGCAAAAGCAGAAATTTCAAAACACATACCCTCTAAATTTTTTCCTATTACTCCCAAAACACCTTTAAGTTGTATTTTGACTAAATCGAAGCACGTTAACCTGTGCCGACTTAGATTTTCAAGTCACGTATATTTACAAAATTTCTCATCAGTGTAAGTTTTTTAATTTTTGAGTTTTTTCAAAAAATAAAGATATAATCCATATGAATAATTTTTTGCCTAATATCAAAATTGTAGGATTTATGAGAGATCAAAGATTAACAAAAATATCCATATCAACTTCTTAAAAAAGTGTGAGTGGTTCAGGAAACAATTTTTACTCGAGATACTTACTCTGGATGGGAATGCATCACACAAAATTTAAGCCCCTCGTCGGAAAGTGGGGGGAGGGGAGGTGGAGCTTATAATTATGATTTTATCAAAAATCGCTTTACTTAGAGAATCCCTAGTACCACTCTCTTTCTGGTGGGAGGGCTCAAATTATGTACGGTTCTAGTCCTAATCAAATAGAGCATCCGTAGTAAAAATATTTGAAATTGGGAAATCTTTGATCTCTCATCACACCCGCAATTATGATCTTAAACAAAAAATGTTTTTTAAGTTTTATGCTTCGTTTATTGTGCTCTACAAGATTATATCTTCATTTTTTGAAAAAACTGCAAAAATTCAAAGACTTACTCTTCTTAGAAATTGTGTAGGGGCCAAGTCGGCACTGTTAAGTGTACTTCGATTTGGTAAAAATATATCTTAAAGGCGTGGGGGGGGGGGTAAAAAGAAAAAAATTAGAAGCATGCGTTTTGAAATTCCTTCTTTCATAAAAAAAGGTAAACCCTAATCTATATCTACCTGGTTACCTGCATGCAAATAAGTTAACTTTGCCTGATCTACTACAACAAAAATCTATATTTAGAAAATTGTATCGTATTTCTATTAGTCATTCTTATATATTTTGACGGAAAAAAGCCACATATCATTTCATTGTTAAATAAATATGAATGTTGGTGAAAGAAAGTTGGAAAGAAGGAGAAAGAAACAAATGATAGCAAAATTATAAACGCATTAATTTTACGTTTTTTTTTTTTTTTTTTTTTTTTTTTTTTTTTTTTTAATGTCGTCGTTGTCGCGAGAAACGTTTTATCTACGCACGGAAGTTGAAATCAGAGTCTGCTTTTACGAATTTTTCTTGGGTCGTTGGCGCGCGGTTTTATAAATATAAGGGCGTAGATATTATAGCTTATATAAAAGCGGTGTTGCTGAAATTTCACTCGAACTAATGATGACACCTCATTGCTTTTGCAGAGGCTAGCTCAAACGCTTGGCTGTTTTTCATTACTGTCGTCAGCGTTAATCGCAATTTATCTCCTCAGTTGTGGGGGATTTCAGTTTCATAATCCGTAGAAATATCCGCACTCGCAGATAGTCGTCTAAATTAAAAATATTTTAGATTTTTTCCGTTTTTCCTGTTTTTTTTTTTTTTTTTTTTTTTTTTTTTTTTTTTTTTTTTTTTTTT
>FIZR01001440.1:0-12895 GCA_900060175.1 Ferrisia virgata
TAACTCTGCGCATTGGGGGGGGGGGGGGGATCTCTAAAAAGGTTGTTTATAGGGACATGGTCCAAACTAAAAAAACTCGACAGATTTGGGTTGAGGTACTTCCCCCATATCGAATATGTAATTTTTTTCCGTTACAACCTGCACAACTGCATTCTGCTGCACTTTAAGTGCAATTTTTATGCATTTTGAAAGTTTTTTGTCTGTGAAATAGCTCTCTTATCTAAAATATCGGTGAGAACCAAAAAATACTCGCTGATTTTGTTAAATGAAACCACTTAAAGTCGATTCCCGCAAAAATGGGCGAAAAATTCCTACACAATGCGAAGTAATGAAAATAAACAGCTTGGTCACCCCATCCCCCAAAAATTAAGCCATGAAATACTTGCTAAAAAATAGCGATGTGATATATCAAAATAGGTCAAAATTTCACGCTGAATCCGAAAATCATCATCATTTTTGATTTCGACCCCCCGATACATTTCTGCCCCCAAACTTGAAATTCAGGTGGAAACTGAAGAAGTGACACCATTTAGATGACATGTAATTGGAATTTACGCAAATGGGACGATTGTGGCTGATTAGATTGAACGCTCAGCATACCTTGGCTCCCCCTAAAAATTTCCAATCCTCATTCCGCCCCCTTCCCCGCCAGGTTATAATATAAAGATTTATTTAAAAAAAGGGATGTGGTATTTCAAAATGCTTTAAAATTTCGCGCCGAGTTCGAAAATGGTAATAATTTTTGAATTTGATCCCCCTCAGTTAGAGTGGGAGATTTTTTCAACTTCCTTAGAGCTTTTTTCCTTTCTTTTATAGCGATTTTCAATTCTTCACACCACCAGGGCATAATTTTTTTTTTGGAATTTTGGAGTAGGATTGAAGGATACTTAATTCGGTAACGTTTATGATTGATTCAGAGAAAGACTTGACAAGAAATCACAAAAACGAATACAAAAAAAAAAAAGAAAAAAAGAAACACAATCCAGATATATTTATTACAACTATAAGTGAAGATCGAGTGTAAAGGGGCAAAACAGTGTTTCAAGTTGAAATTAAATTCATGAGGTTGCAGGAGTTGGTATATCGGCTGAAACGAATAGGAATTACAGAGAGCGCAAAATAAAACGAAAGAAAGAAGACAACGAGTCGGTACATGTGAAACGAGAAAGAGAAGAATAACGAATGAAAGAAAGTAAGAAATCACGCTCGCGGTAAATGGTATAATATAGCATGGCATAGCAGCTACAGCAACACTCGAATAGGATTTAGTGTAGCGAGAGGAAACGCTTAAATCGGAATCGAAAATTGATAAAATAAATCTTATTTTTATATAAATTAAGAATCGGATGGGGGCGGGCGCGCCGTCGCCGACACCGACTTCGATAAAGGCGGCGAAATTTTGGCTCGAATCGAAAGGATATTTTACGGCTAATAAAAACGCTGTTAACTCGAACGGCAAAACCATTAATAAAACCAGCCAAGATGGAGATAGCATCTATTGTTCCGACATTCACTCGTCCGGAGTTATACCGCGTACAGAGTGGAGGGGGGGCATGGGGCGAGTAATTCGACCTCCTCGTCCGCGTACAATTTCTCGTATACATATATGAACTTTTAGCAATTGAATTTTTCTATGTGATTACAAACCAATTTGCTACTATACGGATACCGTTGCGTATTACTCTATCTTATTTCTTCCTCGTTTTTGCGAACAAATCACACTCAGCTATTTTATTTATCTGCAGACTTTCGCTAATCTTACACAGTTACACCATCGTGAACTATATCGACTTTTAAATTAATTACACGCGAATGACGATTATTTGCGTGTACACGAGCCATGGATACTGGCTCTGCTGAGTGTCTACTTCTTATTCGTTTGTTTTCATTACATTCGGTGGTAGCAGTAGTGTGCGAATATGTAGGTCTAGGTACTTGGCTTTAACATGTCACAGCTGGTAGCATTACAAATATAATATCATGTTGCTGGTACCCAGACCTGCCCGGTATCTACACCAGCATATATGATGAAGGTATCTAATTTCAAATTAGTCGAAATTATGCAACTTTTCTCTTCTAATTACGAACGTTGTTGTTGGTGGGTGTATTTTTTCCATTTTGTTCTTATTTTTTGCTCTCGACTCTCTACTTAAAAATCTACCTTCGTTTACGTTGCCATACGTGTGTGCTCGTATATAATTGTATCTACCATCCTGGGACTGAATTATATTGCGAGGTAAATGCCCCGCATCGAAAGTAAAGTTGAACGCCAAATTACTCCTGAGATCGTTTCGTATACTACATACCTGTTGTACATTAGATTTTTCATTTTCGCCATCATTCTTATAATAACCTTTTAGCCAACTTGGTCTATGTACTCGTAGAATGACCCTATTATATTTGTACTTGATAATAACGGTGGAAAAAATCCTTTTCTTCATTTTAATGTTCGTGTTCGTACGAACAATCGTATTGAAGTACAAAGGTAGGTAGAGGAATATTGTACACTATGGATCCAAATTTTGTTTTCAAAATCATTGCAAAAAATAATACCACCTTAAAAGATTGATTGTAATTTTTATGTAATGGTTTTCTGGCTGCACAAGAAACGACTACGCGAGGTTCCATTTCGAGAAACTTTTGGAGAATAATTGAACCATTGTAAATACCCAAAGATTGCAACCATTCTCCCAAATTGGGAATTAGTTACAGCAGTTGATTAAATCTGATTTTCTGCCTTACTCGCGAGGCAACTGTTGTACCATTTTTTTTTTTTTTTTATCAAAAGCACCATTTAAAATAACAGACATTTTAAGTTCATAGTTGGTAAATAGGGGTAGAGGTGAGGGGGTTCAGAATGTTATACCACTAATCGTGACAAAAAACCTTGTAATTGTGCCATTAATCATAATTTTTTCTTCACAAACCGTAGGAGGGGAAATATTCATTTATATCTATTTCAAGGCCTCAGTAGTACGCTTGAGCCATTTTTACATCTTTCAAAGGTAATCATTAGCCTGATTTTCAATGTCATACCGTCAATAAAACCGAGGTTTTTTACGCCCTTTCAACTTTTGCCAGATGCTAGAATAAGGCAGTACCAACAGTATCGGTTTTGGGGTGAAATTTAAAATTCCTTATGGAGCTTGATATCGACCAAAATTTGTCAAGTTTGGACTTTAGATTTGGTTTGGTGAAGAATTTGATATTTTCGAGGGAGGATGACTTTGGATCAAAATTCAGTGAAGTCTAACTGTAAGAAAGGGGTTGCTGGGAGACAAAAATGGCAAAAAATTGTTCGTTTTCGATATAATCGTTGGAAAATTGAAAGTTATATAGCATATTCAAGAATCAGCTTCATACGTCCATTAAGAGAAGGGAGATATGGAGATTTTCTCCAATTTTTGACACTGAAAAAAATCAGTTCGTTGCTTATCTTCTTAACAAATTAATTTGACGGATTGAAATTTGGTGCATGTGTTTAGCAGAAGTCTTGCATGTGCGTTTCGGGGAAGGGGGTTGAATTTTTTAACTCTATTATATTCATTCTCCCCACTCATCTACAAGTCCTCTCAAAGTTTTCACAGCTCATTTTAAGGTCATACTAATGGTCCGAAAAATCTGAAAAAATACCTTCATTTTCATACCAAATTTTTAAAAAATAGGCCAAAAATTCGCGGAAAAAAATTAAAACAAAGATCCTCTTGGAAGTGCATTTTGTACTCCAAGTTATCCGTTAATAGAAATTCTGAGACCCAAGGGCGAATCGTCCTCTTTACCCTGCTGTAGCCTTTGAGTATGGTCAACTTTTGAAGGAAGAGCTATAAATGGAAAAAAAAATTAACGCTATCGAATCAATCGATTGAGATTAGTAGAGAAGAGAGAAGTGTTTCCCCCCTTCCAAATTAAGTTATCATGCTGAAATTTGGATCCTGTAGAATTGAAAAATGCCCTAATTAGAGTATTAAAAAAAATCGAGAGAACAGATATCACATTTCATTCCAATGGCCATGTACGAGACACTTGAAACTTGATTTTCTGTGTCATATTATCAATGAAAACCAGGCTAATACAGTCCATCGAACAATTGTGGATTGAGGAGGGGATGGACAAAACCCGTTTTGGGCTTCTGTGTCAGATATTTATTTTTATCTTTTTATTTTTTCCCCGAACATTAAAATCATTTACTCCGCTCGATACCGGCTCAATTCAGCAATAGATTACACGTGTATGAGTGAAGATAAATTTGGGTCAAAATTCAGTTTTGCCCCATTTTGTGGGAGGGGTTGCTGAGGGGTCAAAAACTCAAAAATTACCTTTTTTAAAGCTAATTGACAGAGAAATCAAATTTTGTATAACATATCCAAAAATCATGCTCTTAAGTCAATTAGGAGGGGAGATAGAGGTGTTTTTCAACTTTTTGACTCTGAATAAGGGCTGTTCCTTCCTTATCTTCCCACCAAATTGAGCTAGGAAGGTGAAATTTGGTATGTACATTCAGTTGGAGCTCTACATGTGCCTTTTGGGCATTCCAACTTTTTAGCTCCACTTTACTCCCTCACACTCTCAAAAAAGTGGTTTTCTGATCGCTTTTTCTCATTTTTGGAGTTTTTTGTGTTTATTCCTCGCATAACTCCACTCCAAATTAAACTAGGAACTTGAAATTAGGTATGTACATTTGGTAGGAGTCCTAGATGTGCTTTTCGGGGGTCTCGTCTTTTCAGCTTTATTTCACCCCTTCACAGCCCCTAATATATGGGTTTTCGATCGTTTTTTCTTTTTTCTCGAGTTTGTTCACCGCATAACTCTCCTTCAAATTGAGCTAGGAAGTCGAAATTTGGTATGTAGACTGAGTGTGGTCCATAAATTTGCCTTTTTGGGGGATCGAATTTTCACCCTCATTGCATCCTCTCAAAGCCTCAAAAATGTAGTTTTTTGGTAAATATTTCTATTTTTTTTTATTTTGATGTCTGCATAACTCTCCTTCAAATTGAGCTAGGAAGTTGAAATTTTGTATGTACGTTTATTACGGGCCCAAGATGCGCCTTTTGGGGGATCTCAGCTTCTTATCCCCATTGAACCCTGCCTACTCGCGATGTTGATTAGGAAATAAACCATCGCTCAATCCTTACGATTGTAATATGTCACGAAAATCCGGCTGATTACGATGCTGTTTTCTTTTTATGGTCTCTCGTCGTGTTTTTTCAAAAAAAAAACTAGCTCTGATACGAAGTGTACTATTCAGTTTGTAGGAAATATGAATTCGCGTAGAATTCAAAATACATTTTTCACTGGCCTCAGATAATCCAAAAAATGTAGAAAAAAAAAAGCTTCAGAATTGTACGAAAATGACTATAAATTTTTCGTATGAGGGGTGAATTTCGCAAATTCAGTCGTTTAAATTTTGAACGCACTTTGTACGACGACGGAGCTGAGGCTAAAAATATAAGCATCGGAAAATTATCGTTTGGAAAACTCGCCTTCGGATGAATTTTCGCCGCCGTAAAGTACATATACGAATTCGTAGTAAATAAATATCCGAACGAAGGTACGAGTAAACATAAATGAATAACGAAAAACGAAACCTTTCCGTTATGGTATATGGTATACGAATTAGATAAAATTAGAAAACAGAACGACGACGGTGTTTTTGGATTGCGTGTGCACGAGCTACGTCCACATAGTACGAGTAAGTGATATTAAGATACACGTGCGTGTAATTTGATAGACGATACGTCGCGTCGTGTCACTAATTTGCGATAAAAAATACGTTAGGTAATCCGCGACGGTCAATTTCGCTATCCATATTCCCCAAAAGGTGACCCGTTAAGTTATCTATAGTACAGATATAGATGTAGGTATGATGTACCCATTACCCGACCACCTTACCTATACGTATAAAAGCTGAGTAAAAATTCAAACCTTCGGGTATAAATTTAATAATAGCACGCGCGCTTCGTTATAGCAGGTTTAGCTAGGTAGGTAGGTAGGTAGGTATGTATAAAGGCGATGGGTTATGGGATTTAATAGATACACGCGTGGTCTCGAGGGAAGAATGGCAAAATGGGCAACCATAGGCCGCGACAATTAAGGCCTTAAATGATACAGTCGCATCGTCATTATTCATTCTTAATATTTCAAAGGGGTTCGCCGAATACTACGCGTACATCTGCAGCAGGTACGTTTATCAATAAAGCCACCGAGGCGACTATTTTAACCATATTCAACAATTAATGGCGTACGATTTATACGAAAGCCAATTCATCGGCGGCGTGTATCTTGAATACGTTAGGTAGGTAGGTAGGTAGGTAGGTAGGTAAGCAGGTATAGGTAGGTATGTACGAATACGTCATTCAATCTAGTACATTGTCCGTTTGTACGGTTTCTGGTGAAAATTTAGAGTCGGGTAGAAATAAGGAAAAGCGTTGAATTTTCTTTTCGTTCTTTTTTAATTTCGATTTACATTGTTTTTCGTAATCTTCCTTCTTGCCAGTGCCAGTCGACTATGGCGGAAGACGAGAGACGAAATGTTTATGGCTCGCTATACGCGGCTTGGCGCGTTTAAATCGCCAAAACTTACACTTGTTCGAAGACGTCGAAAGCGGTCCCTCAAGTTCTATTTGCGACAAAGAAGACGTCGCTCGAGTGTGAAAGGGAGAAAGGACGATGCGGCGCGGCGCCTTTCTGGTCCCGGCAAAAAACACCGACACCACCCGACAACGGTGTGTATTATTTTGCCGGCCCGAACGACGTCGACGACAAAGACGCAGAGAAGCAGGTAGCGGCAAAAGAAAGTTTTCAAATCTCGTACTACCTACTATAACCGTTTCTCCAATGACTTCTCCTCGACCATTCCTTCGGTCTACCTTTATTTAATTCCATGTTAGTTTACTTTGGGCCGCTTTCGCCGTGATACGATTTCTGTTACGAGGCTGCCGCTACCGCATTAGTCAACTATTACTTTCCCCAGCTGAATCGCAAAGTTGACATTTGATAAATGGCACCGAACCTATTCGTTTCCATGAGCTTCGTTACTGCGGTTTACGCACCCGGCCGGTCCGGCCGCCGTGAGCGTCATCGTCTTCGTCCAATCTCCTTCTCAGCAGCAGTTTCGTGCCGCTATATTCGCACGCACACAGATACTACCTATACTATACCTACTCGTATCGTATAGGTAGCTATAAGGTAGCTAGCTCACGTGTGATATTTCAAAGAGTTAATTTTTTTTTTTTTTGTTTCAACACCGTTGAGAAAAGTAAAAGGAAAAAAAGAGCTCCGAGGTGAATTATTAACCGCACATATGGTAGTACGCTTCACCGGACCGGATATAAGTTTTCATTATGTGTTTCGTGTCCCTGAAGTCTGACGACGACGACGACGACGACGACGACGACGATGATGATGATGGCAAATGGCGACGAAGGCGACGCGACGCGATGCTCGCTAGATTAGTAAAGATAGCGACATCTCGTTGGTTTAAAACTCGATCGCGAACCATGTGCTAAATTGCTCGTACTGCCTTTTTCTTTACTCCAGAGGAAATTTTTGCTCGACACGTGCACAGTATCGTTGTTGTTTTTTTAAAATCTTACTTACCTTCTTGCTGTGTAATTCAACATGCTCGTCGAATGTCTGGTAGAATGCAACTTTGCTCATAAAACGTTATGTTCTCGAATCAAAAGACGATCGTCAAAATATTTGAAAATACTTTTGACAATGAACCTTGCTAATTAGACGCTGAAAATGTTCATTGGTTCAAATTCAGTCGAGTAACATTAAAATATTAAAATACTTTCAGTTATAATACGCCTTAATCGGAATGCGAATGAGAAAGGGTATTGGATGTCGTCAATTGATAAAGATTGTTATCATTGCTCAATAGTGAAATTTTAAAGATTTTTTTGAATTCAGCTCGAAAATTGCTCCCAAAATCAAGTATCTATTTCAATTCCCCCCCCCCATAAAATGATTGCCCTATGAGGAAATTTCGAACATTTTCTCGGATTTATCACAAAAAATACATTCAGAGTTGTGAATGAATTTTTATTAATGAACATTGTATTTTATTCAATTTTCCACGATTTGTCGATGAGTTTTTTTTGCACTTTTTGCACTTTTATGGGTATTTTTTGTGTACTTTTCAGTGATTTTTTTCTAAATTTTTTTCATGTTTTAAGTACACTTGCAAAATTTTTCGACACTTTTTCGTAATTTTCAATAAATTTTCTGTGTTTTTACTCATTTTAAATAATTTTTTGTTTCTTTTTTCAATTTTTATAATTTTTTCGCATATTTTACTTGGATTTTTATACTTTAAATGATTTTTTTCTTAATATTTTTACCTTTTTCTGTATTTTTATTCACTTTTTTACTATTTTTTGCTCAATATTTCAACTTGAATTTTCGTATTTCTAATAATTTTTTCGTAAATTTCGGCGAATTTTTTGTATGTTTTTCACAATTTTTTTTATATTTTTTGTATTTTTCGATATTTCAAAGATTTTTTTGAAATTTTTACTGCATTTACTGTATTTTAACGGACTACTTTAACAATTTTTTTTTCATTTTTCATTATTTTTTCACTTTTTATTTCTTTAATTTTAATTAAATGTTCACATTTTTCAGTATTTCTTTTAATGATTTTTACATTTTATGTACTTTTATATTTTTTGGATGATTTTTTTCGCTTTTATATACTTTTTCTTACTTGTTTCTCTTGTTTCAACTGAATTTTCATGTTTTTTAAACATTTTTCTTGAACTTTGGTAAATATTTAGTAATTTATGCTTTTTTAGCAAATTTTTTATTTATTTTACAACAGTTTTCCATGATTTGTTCGCAAATTTTAGATGGATTTTTAATTTTTTCGCACACATTTTTGTGATTTTTATCACGATTTTTATACTTTTTGCAAGTTTTAGATAAATTTGCATATTTTTCAACCCGTATATATATTTTTTATTCAGGCGAATTTTAATATTTTTCTCGTGGTTTAAATGAATTTTCATGTTTCTTCGACTTTTTTTTTGTGTTGTTCTATAAATTTTCTTTACTTTTAACAAATATCTGTCAGTTTTGTGTTTACTTTTCCAAAAATTTTTACGGTTGTTTTTTCATGTTTTAAAAAAAATTTCAAATTTTTTTATAATTTTTGGTGAATTTTTTTGCTTTTACTGATCTTTAAAAAGTTTTTCCCCCAATTTTTAATATTTTTTGCGCCGTAAATTTTCATATTCGAGCTAGTTTGCATTCGTTTTAAAACTTTTTTACGATTATTTAGAATATTTTCATTCTTTTAAATGCATTTTTGACGTTTTTTTTCATTCATTTTGTAACATTTTTTGTAATTTATTTTTATTCTGAGTTAAATTTTCGTATTTTTTTCATTTTTTCATTTTTGCTGAATTTTAGTCAGCTTTACGCACTTTTATCGGTGACTTTTTCAAAATTTATTTCAAATAATTTTTCTAATCTTTCACTGGACATTCTTTACCTATTTTTCTAGCTGAATTTTAAATTTCAATTTTTTATTCGAATTACAGCTTACGTTACATTTGTGAACTGGTTGAAAGTAAGGAACCGCCAAGCTGTATAATGATATCTCGGTGCTTATTCGAGATGTTAATTGAATTGCCTAAGCGATTCGCCGTAAATACGAATTTGTACGTGTCATATTCGTTTTATCATAGATTAAAGGTTAATCTATGGTTATATATGTAGTATCATTCATAATGTGAAAAGTGATTTGACGAATAATTCTTAATCTAGAATCTATTTAGATGATAATAATTTGGGGTTCCATTTTTCTAACCCTTCCCCCTCCGAGAATCCACCCCTTTTCTTAGAAACTTACGTGTCTCCCTTTCTATTGGTTTTACAAAAAAAAATTTCAAACAAAAGTTTCTTCTCGAAAGATTTTTTAAATTTTCAGTTATAACAAAGATTGCATTTGGAACAACCTTTGCGCCCCAAATCTCAAAAATTTGTTTATTATGGAAAATTTCAAATATAACCTAAAACTAGTTATCGAAAAAAAAATTTAGGATACCCTCACCCGTTACCGGTAACCTTTCTTCTCCACACCAATGTTCAAAACAAGTGATTAGACTCTGTCTGCAGATTGAAAAATTTCATCATAAAACATGTTGGCGGCACTTTAGAAATATTTTCACGGAGACAAAAATCACTCCAAAAAACTACCTTATCTATACGCTTTTCATACATTAATTTTATACAAATTTTCGGAATGTAATTTTATCCCTTTGATCTTCAAGTGCTGACAGACTATAACTTGAAAAACAACCAATCAAATAATTAAAAATTCAAAATCCATTTGAAATTATCGTATAAAGTGGGTATTTGAGGGCACCCTCCTTGTTCGTGTTGTTTTAGTTTTTAATTTTTTTGAAAATTCGTCAAGAAGACGAACAACTATGTATTAATAAACGCAGCTTATGAAAAGATGAGGAGTGGTTTTTGCGCTCGAAAATATTTCCACAGATCCCCAACTATGCTACATGATCGATGTTTTTAATCTGCAGTCGGGATCGAATCACTTACTTTGAGCGTTGGTATGAAGAGGTGAGGTTGCCGCTGGGAGGGGGTGAATGGTGGTGGTATTGCGATCAAAAAACCGTTTTTTTTTGGAGGTGTGAGGGGGTGTAATAGAGCTAAAAAGTTGGAATACCCAAAAGGCACATCTAAGGCTTCGACTGAATGTACTTACCAAATTTCAACTTCCTAGCTCAATTTGATGTGGAGATAGGGGAGGAAGAGCCCTATTTCAGGATCAAAAAAGGGGAAAACTCCCATATCTCCCCTTCTAATTGACTTAGAAGATTGATTTTTGGATATATTATACAATTTTTGATTTTTTGTCAATCAGCTTAGCGAGGGACAATTTTTGGGTTTTTGACCCCTTAGCACCCCCTCCCATAAAATTGGGCAAAACTGAATTTTGACCCTAATTCATCTCCACTAATATATTTATAATCTGTCCCCAAACTGAGCTAATTGATCGAATTGCAGCGATTTTGATCGGTATCGAGCGGTGTAAATGATTTTAGAGTTCGGGAAAAAAATAAATATCTGAAATGGCTAAAAATTGGCTTCAGTGGTCTTCTAGGAGCTCAAAACGGATTTTGCTCATATCTCTCCCCCTCCCCCCCCCTTCATCCACCATTGGTCGATGGACTGTAACAGCCTGGTTTTCGTTGATAATATGGCATAGAAAATCAGGCTAAAAGCAATAAATTAGGTACAAAAACCATATAAAATACGGAATATGTATTGTGGAATAAGTAGATACGTACCTGGCTACCTCGCCATCTACTATCACAACGAGAGTGCAAAATATGCTGATATTATTAAAATAAATTACACAATAATCACCTTTTTCGTATACTGGAAATGGCGAATAGACTAAGGTTGAAACGGGCATCTTCATTATCTTGACGATTAATCTAAACTCGCGTTAAGATATTCTGTTCCATCTTCTGGTTCATTGTTTGTTATTAGAAAGCGTATAAGTTGAAGTGGGTAGCTAGGTATAAGTCGGTTATTTTTGCTTTTGCGAGAGTATAGCTTTAATTTATTTGCTTATATATTTTTTTCTACACAGACACGTTCTCTGTAGCGCCAAAAATTATCGTAAACGTTGGCTAATTCCACCATTCGGTTGGTATAGTTATCTAAATACGACGTGCACTAGACACGTTATTTTATAGCAGCCAGGTTCGGTTTTAGAGGGAAAGTAAGAAAGGGGAAAAAAGTGTTGGTTGGTCGCGGATCTGCCATCGTCAGTATTTTGCCAAGTGCTCGGATATGGGGATACGGTAGTGTGGGTTCGGAAAACTTTGCATACTGCGTGCTACCAGCGACTACGTCCACGTCGCTGGTATCGGTATCGGTACAGCAATAGCAGTACGAGTATTTTGGTATTTGAGAACGACAACGACGTATACGGTGGTAGTGTAGAATAGATAGAGATACAGTGCGTAGGTACTCGTAGTTGGTCGTAAATTCAGCTATTCTTTGCACCATTAGGCAAATGAACACCGCATAAAGGTCTATCGATATGCTTATTTAGCCGCAGAAAACTCATTCTATATAAATCAAATCTAAATGCCGAATATCGCCACCGTTGCGCGCACAGTCGCGTCTATATACGTATATAGGGCTCGGCATTATTTAGCATTAAAAAGCTTTATATAATATTTCGCGGTGCCATGTAACGCTACACTTCACCGCAGCCAGAAACTTACCTTTACATTTAAATACAATATTCGAATGCGTTGCGTTTTCAGCATCGAAAACACACAGGTTTTTATCGCCTTCGGTGCGGTTGCGATGCGATGGCTGAAAAATACGCTCTCTCTCTCTTTCTCTCTCTCTCGTTGGTATTATCGCCGAGCGCAGCCTGTAAAGCTGAGCGGTGCTGGTCGCATGTTTCCGCGTGTATCGAAATTTTAATGATACACCGCATTCGTAAATAATTTGTTTTAATCGACGTGATACCAATGATACGAAGCGCGCAGAATGGTGCTTTGATAAGCTCACTTTGTTACGATACGCCGCGCTACGCTGCCACCATCTATCGTATCGCTAATTACACAGTTTTTTCTTGTAACTAGATGCTAAATACCTACTTGCATCATTTAATCGAATGAAAGTCGAGAAGAGAGCACCGCGAAGAGTACTTCGTATAATGATAGAGGAAAATACACACAGAAGCATGCTGAAAGTATTGCTTAGGGTGGGTCAAAAAAAACGATTGTTTTTTTTTTTCACTTGGCACCCTGGAAAACTGGTTGGTAGACACCTCAAAAAAATTCTCTCCACGTATGAGCACTAAATTTTAATAGGAACGTCCGCCTTTCAGATTTCTATTTTTTTT